>VXBA01001023.1:149305-330801 GCA_013399895.1 Serilophus lunatus | reverse complement strand
GCGCCCGTGTCCGGGAGCGGCGCCGGCCGGGCCCCCCCCCGGGCCCGCACCTGGGGCTGACCTGGCCACGGCCACGGCCGAACGCTTNCGTGTGTGTGGGTCCGTGTGTGTGGGTCCGTGTGTGTGGGTCCGTGTGTGTGGGTCCGTGTGTGTGGGTCCGTGTGTGTGGGTCCGTGTGTGTGAATCCCTGTGTGAATCCCTATGTGGGTCCCTGTGTGGGTCCGTGTGTTCGCGCCTGACACTTGGCTTCTTCCCCTCATCCCTCGCTGCCGTAGTTTCTGAGGGGATCCGGGTTTTGTCAGTGCTGGGCGGTGTGGCAAATGTTTCTGTGTAGTTAAGTAGAACTTTCTTGCGGTGGTTTTTCCTTTTCTTTTCTTTTCTTTTCTTTTCTTTTCTTTTCTTTTCTTTTCTTTTCTTTTCCTGGGTTTTTTCTCCACCCCTGGGAGAAAGGCAGGCTCACCTTTGAAGATTGTTTGTTTTCTTTCATATATATCCAAAGGTCTTTGGAGATGCAAGTGCTTCTGTTGCCTCTGTCTGCGTGCTTATAATTTACAAGATGTTTTTAAATCACTTAGTGGTGGTTTTCAAAGCAAGGTGCAAAAGCAGTGTTTCCATTCCCATTCCATAGCCATTCCAAGGCTGTGCACCGTATTCCATGCACGACTTTGAATTATGTGCAGTCAGACACCTGTTACTTAATCCTGTTTATCCTTCCCAGTTCCAGTTATCCAGCCTTGTCTTTTTTTTTTTTTTTAATATCTCAAAATAAATTACTCCTTTATGCTGTCATATAGTAGAAACCCAGGGATTTAACGCGCTTGTGGGATACATAATGTGTGTTTGTTAGGAAAGACTTTCTAAAAGGGAGAGGATTTTGGAAAGTTATAAAATAATCTTTATCTCCACAGGAGTTTATATAAGGTTGAAGTATCTGTGGGAAAGGTGGGTGGTAGGGGACACTCAGAATCCAAGCCTTCCAGAGTGCAGAACTTCAGAAAAGGCGAATCACGCTCTCTTAATACACAAATAACATTTGTGCTTTTCAAACTTGGCTTGATGTTGCACCATGGAGTTTTCAGTGTAATAACCAGATTTAATGAGGATCTAAGGGCAAATGCTGCATTTCTGATTCTGCAAGAGGATGGAGCAGGGTTTTTTGCAGCACTTTTGTGTTGACGGTTGCATTCTATAGTTTACTTGAGCAGTTTTAGCAAGTCGATGATAATTGTCACTTAAGGTTCATCTCTCCCACTTCTGAAAGTGTTCTCTTGGCAGTATTTGCAGGCTTATGCTGGTTCAAGGCTGCCTGATGTTGCCATGTACCACAAAATAATTATTGTTATATAGAGCTGAGAAATTTTGTATTGTACAGAGACAGTTTCTAAATACGAGTTGGGAACAGATTTATTCCTCTCTGCCACTGATAACTTCATAAAGCAATTAAAAATAAATTACAGATCTCTAGGATGAGAGTTCTCTTCCACAGCTGTTAATATCACTGTGCCTTCAAATGTCAATTTTGATTCATGTCTTGATGATATCACTAAAAACCAGGTATTGATATGAAAGTCAAACCTCTGGTGAAAATCTAACTGTGCGTAGCTGTCAAAATGAAAGGAGAAGATCTGATTTGTACTTGGTAGAGTAACAACGCCTTTTATTTTATAGACACGCGCCCACGCACGGGAGCTTTGTTCTAAAATAGTGGTTTCTGTCATGAATTTATGCATAACCTACACTCTCTGCTTTTTCTTAGTGTGCAGGGAAGACAGAACCTTCAGGGTGAAGCGAGAAAGACCAAAAGGAGCAGGAAAGAGAATTCATTTGAATTTCCCTTACTGACAGAGGAAATGCATCTTTGTTATATGTCACCCAAAATCACTGGGTTTGTTGTTTTCACCTTTTCTAGGACAATGGCAAGTTGTTTGGGCTTGATACAAGCTGCTGATTTCTGTTGCAGACTTTGGACATTTGTTCCAGTAATATCTGGCTGGTGAACTTGGGGCTGTGCTGGGAGTCTGTCAAGTATTTGTTACAGCTTTGTAGGAACTGATGGCTTTATTTTCACCAGGTTTAGTTAGCCTGTGTTGAAAAACTTGTAGGGATATCATCTCTGTGTTTACTGAAATGACTTGTTTTATATTTCTTTTTCATTTTTTGTGGTCTACTTGCCTTGTTCAGTGGTTTGCTTTCCTTGGTGGTTTAAATAGCTCCATGGCTTTTCCTTCCTGTTTGCAGTTTGCCAGAAACTGAAGTCTGAAACTGCTGGTTTAATATTTTCCTTAAAATTGAATTAATCCCTTTTCTAGGGGAAAGGGAGAAAGGGACAGAGGAGTATTGATGAGAATTTTAAAAATGAGAATGAAAATTTAATGCAGGCATCCTACCTAAGAGTGACTGCTTATGAAAATTGGTACCTCATTGATTTTGGAGAAGGTTGGTTTCCTCTGTAGTTTCAATCATCTGTCCCATTAGATTTTGGGGATTGTTGTAAATGAGCTTAGAAGTGAAATTTTCCAAATCATAAATTCTCTGGTTGGTTGTTAGTGGAAATCATTACGAAGGGTTGCATAAGCAGTATTTGTAGGATGGCTAATCAGTAGCCTGGGCTTAGTTCCATTCTCTAATAAATAGATGCATTGTGCTACTTCAAAAATTGCAAAATTGATGGCTTGAGTTCATTTACTAATTTTGCAAGATATGTAATACATCTGGTTTAGGGAGGACCCTTTGATGTCTGTAGAAGTTACACGTAGTGGAGGTGTTTGATCCCCACTGCTAATTTTTCAGAAGTTTTTTGGTTGTACAGTGTAGGACACCTTATGAGAAATTAATGCGTAGCACCACACCAGAATTAACTACCCATCAAAGGCTCAGATACATTTTATCCAGGGCTTTCTGAGCGCAGGTTCTGTGGTCCTTTTGCTGCTGCAGAACAGGAGTGTGATTTTTGGACTTTGTACTCCAAAGAGCTGACCTGTGCTGGGTTTGAGTATATGGGATGTCAGGGGTATCAATCCCCCATCCTTGCCCATCTTTTGATGGTAGTGTGTGAGAAATATGAGTAAAGAGGCTTTAGAGATTCCTCTCCAAGAGATTTTTGGATGATGAGCTGTGGGTGTTTTCCTTGGGAGGGATCTTGGAGGAAAAGCAATATTCTCACCTTCTACTTTTGAAGACCAACATCAGTTTTTCTAAGGTAGTGAAGTGCTGTGGTTGCTTTTGTTAGTTTGCCTTACAAGTCTTTCTATGTATCATGCACTGACAGAAGGGCTCATGAAAGTTATACCTGCACAGCAGCGAAAGAATCTTGTTTTTTGGGGAAGAATGAAACATAACCTTGCTCTTCTCTCTACTCAAGAACCTGTTAGACGAGTGTGAAGTCATACTGTCATGTTTTCTTTGTTACTAGGCTTGGATAAAAAGTATTTGTGAGTGGATATAATGTTTCATTTCACCTTTGGAGTTCTAAGAAGCACCAGTTAAGCTTCCTGTGGGAGAGAGTTGGATCCTTGGGAGCGTGGCAGAGGTCCCTGAAAGGTTAGGTCAGTTTAACGTAGTGTATCTGCTTGTGAAAAGGGAGAAATACAAGGTCTCCAGTTTTAAGGCCACTTGCAGTTTTCATAGTTAAGGTTTCTGTGGCAGATAGGGCAGTTACTTTAATATCTTTGTGGCTTCCCATTCTTTTTTCATTGCATTTCACTGGTGCTGAGCTCAGCCTTGCTCCTGTCCCACCAAGGACTAAGAGCTGCTCCTGGGCCAGACAGCACAGATCACCAAACCCATGGATGTGGTTGCATCTCTTGCCCTCCCCTGTATAATGAGCACCTTGTAGGTGAATGCATACTCTGACTTTCTGCAATTCCTCCACGCTGTCTGATGGCAAATCCGTTCTGTAACCAGTAAGTGTGTAATTCCTGATGGTGTGTCTCTCATCATTCATTTTATAATAGCAAGGGATCAAAATATGAGTTAAGTAGGTGATTGGCAGCTCTCATACCTGCAGAGTGAGGGCCTTGCTTTCCATTTTATACGGAACCTGTAATTGTACCACCATGAGGCTCCTGCATTTGGGGAGCTAAGAGTCACTTGCTTGATCTTTTCTCAGAACAAGAGCTAGTTCTTTCAGCAGTAACAAAACCTGGGAGCTTTAGGCAAATGAGGTGAGACAGTTTGGAATGTGGTCTATTGTAAGGTCTGTTGGGGAGTTGTTGAAATTAGTGTCGCTGAAGTAACCAGTGCCTTTGCCCTTTCTTTTCTGAAGAAGCTGCTTCCACTCAGTTGACTTTGAGGCTCTCAAATTCTAACTTTGTTCATGGGCCAACCTTGTAATTGGCAATTTTAGAAGACCATGAGAGGATGTGTAATGTCACAAATACTGGATTCAGAAGGGACTGTTCAAATTAAATAATCCAAGTTGTTCCTTCTCAGACATTATACCATAGACTGTTTACTTGAAAAGTTTTAATCTAGGCTTAGTGTTTGTATTCTGTTGGTTTTATATGTAATACCATCTGAAAATATGAGGATAAAAAATTTACAGATGTCATCCACCTATCAAGTACTTAATATAAAAGCAATTTATGTCTGCAGTTGGTCTAGCAATGTGCCAGCTGAGAGAGAATATATATTCAACTTCAGAAATATTTGGATGTGCTTTGGTAAGGAGGAAATGGGTATGAAAAAGATATTAAAGAGCAGGCTATTTATTCTTGAAGTTAGAGATAAATTTCCTTTTCCAACAATTCAACTTGAGCGCACATGCTCCCACAGACTGGAAGGAATCAGTCAGGAACTTGGTGACTAAGAAAGGGGGCAAAAAGAGTAAGGACTTGAAAGGTTAACAAGGAGCATCTCTTGGATTCCAGTGATCTGGAGTTTCCGCGATCCTGTGAACAGTGTGATGTTATGGAAAATAACAAGGAATAAGGAGGTTCTGTGAGATATAGGCTGTGGGTTTGAACAAGATAGGTTGGTAATGTAAGAATTTCTCATACCCAAGCAGTATGTTTTTCTTCCTTGATCTTTTAGACCATTCCAAAATGATGGGTTTTTCTGTTCCCATCTTTCTCTTCGAACATATTGATTTCCTGTGCCTGAAATTGCCACATGTCTCATATTTGCTCTTTTGTTTTTTTTTCCTGAGCTTTTGGAGATGTTTGCCATCATTGTTGCTGTTTGTGCTGTACTTGTTTCACATATAGATCTTCTCTCCTCTCCTCCTAGCTGAGGCTTTGTGCTGGATTGAGGATCTTGTCTCCATCTCTTCTATTAGACATTTGTACTGCTGCTGCAGCTGCTGCAAGGAAACACAGGGAGGGAAGGAATTGATAGCTGTACTAAAAGCCCATTTGGAAATACACAAATTAGGATAAACTGTCTTAAAAAACCCAACCAAGACTGAACACCAAAAGAACCCAAACAATTTTGAATATTGGTACCTTTGTGCAAGTTGTTTGATGGGGGGGTGTTGTTTTTTGTTGTTTGGGGTTTTTTCATGTAGACATAAGGACGTGTCTATAATTCATACAGAATTCTTCTTGGGAAAAGAGTGACTTGAAATGGAGTATGAATGCCTTATTGGGAAGTAGGAAATAGGTGGGTACTTTGGCAGTGCTAACGTGATAGATTGAACCAAACAGAATTGGTGGAATTTTTCCTATGAAGGACCGTGATCAGGGAAGGAAAAGCATTTTTGAAGAAGGCGGGGAGAGAGGCTGATGAATTCTCGGTAGGTTTGTTTGCAGAGACGACAAGGAAGCATCACTGTTAAAGGAAAGGTTGGGTGGCACATTGTGGTGGTGAAATGGACTGTGTGCTGCTCCTAAACCTCGACTGCAAGGCAGACAGGGGCTGTTGGATGATTTGATTTTACTATTTGTTTTTCAGATATCGTTCTTGAGGATTAGTGCAGATTAATTGGGAGCTCTGGTGGATTTGGAGAGCTCTACTGCATGTCTGACATCAGCAAAGAATAGACTGAGTAATTATTGCTTTCTGGTCTTTCAGTCTGTGTTATTTGTGTGCTGCTTCCCTAACAGAATATGCCTAGGAATAACTGTCACCCATTAAATGACAAGGAAAGATGGAATGTGATTGCAGGTATATCAGAGCAGATTGCAAATGGGGTGCTGCAGTCTGGCATAAGAGCTGGGAGTTGCGGGGAATGGGAACCCTTTGGCATCCCTGCTCCGCTTCTCGCTTTCCCATTGGAAAGCTCCTGTATCCGTGTGTGCTGCAGGTGCAGGGAAGCTCTTGGAAATCCCCCTCAGCGGGTCTGCCATCCCTCACATGATGTGCTTATCTGCTTTGATTGGTGAATTCCCAGGCTGGGAATGGTGGGGGCTTCGGGGGGCGGCGGGGAGAGCTGTGACCTGGGAGGAAAATCGAGGGCTCAAACAGGGCAGGGGAGGGGATGCAGCTGCCGCTCCTTGTGCCGAGGGTGGTGGGGCCGTATTCTCCAGGCACAACAGCTGGGGCTCAGAGACCCTGGCAGGCTCTCCTGCTCCCTCCAGGGCTGGGAGAAGTAGCCCCTGCGGTGCCCTTGAGAAGGGCTGTTGGTCCTGGAGCCTCTCGGCTGCAGCTGAACTGATACAGTGATTTATTTTCTTTTCTTTTTTTTTTTCACCAAGTCCTTCAAATCTGGCACTATGTAGCAGAGTCTGGCGGTTCTTTTTGCTCATGCTCTGGGTTTTTTGGCTGTGAAATACGACATAGTAGCTTTTTGATGACCTGTGACTGTAGCAGATGGCAAGGAAGAGAAGTAGCTTCTGAGAAGACCTTGACTCAGGTCAGAACAAACCAGGCAAAGTTGTTTTACTTGTCCAGGTTGCTGCTTCCCTGCATTCAGATACCGTTGTTATAATTTTGCTAACCCTGAGAAGACCCTTGTCTGCTTGGATGAGTCCTAAAGTAATGTGTAAGTTTAGCTCAGCATATATAAGGTTAACTAGAAAAGTCATATAGAAATAGTTTGTAACTGTGTTACAAAAAACCCCCCAAAATCTCAAAATAATGTCTAAAATTAGTCTTTGCATCAGGTAATGAAAGTATTTGCACTGCTGCTATGGAAGTGATTCCATCTCCTCCCCTGTGGAGTTAATGAGCACTGACACCTTGGAGGAAGCATATGGTGCTTAACTGGACCTGTCCCAGTGAGAGTTAAAAAGTTGATGTAGTGCTGGTGGACTTGGTAACCTATATTGGTATTGTTGTGACTGGATTGTGTGCATAGGAGGGAGTGCCCCAAATGTCTCTTGCAGTCTTGGCTGTTCCTGGTGATCACTTGGTTTTGTGGCTCAAGCAGGGATTGAAGATGTACAGAAGCTGAGGTGGACGGGAAAGGGAAACAGCAGTATCACTCTTCTGCATTTTGATTTTATCTCTCTAGAGAGCTGAGTGATTGTTCCTGTGGAGAAATGTTGAGTGTTGTTCCTGCTGCATGTTTATGGTTGGTGTGGAAGATGTGAGACTTCAGTTCTGCTCCTCTGGTTGAGCTCATTTAGATGAATTCTTATTAGTGAAGTTCATACAGCAGAAGTGTGGTCCCTGTGTGGACAGAGGAATCACAGCTCACCTAGACCTTTACCTGGGAGTTCATATCATGCATAAAAACCTTAATAGCTGCATCTTCATTTTCAGTGCTGATTCTTTCACTGAAATGCACCTTTGGAAAAAAGATGATGTGTTGGCTTTTGGCTACAGTGACAGACTACCAGTTGATTTATTCAGAGGTTTGGGGGAGGACTTTTTCCTTTTTTTTTTATTTAAAGACTTTTTTAAGTTTTGGGTTTGTATTTTTAAAGTTTTTTTAGTTTGTGCAGATTCCTGTGTGTTAGTTCTTTCCAGCTCTCCTGTGCTGAACTAGAAGCCTCATATAACCTAATTGCATTTCCAGATGTGGGTAAATCAAAAGTATATGTTTGCAGTAATTCTTTGCTATACAAATAGGTATTATTTTGTGATTGCCTCTTGTATTTTAAAACACAAGATGAAAGAAATACTTTACATTGGCATGGAGTAGGCTGTTTCTGAAATAAAAAGTGAGCTTTATTGCTGGGGATTTTTTTTTTGTTCTAAATGATGCCTGTGACACTTTAGTTTTCAAAACTAAATCAACTGAATCAATCTGCCAGGAAGTACATGCTCTGATTTATATATCTTTGATTTAGTTATGCTCAGTTATAAACAGTGCCCTGTAATCTTCCCTGATCTCATCCTGCTTTCATTTCTAATTTATCCTTGAAAAGGGGACTGCTTGCTTTTATTTAGAATAACCCACGGTAGAACAACTGAAGATTAATATTGTGAAAACAAAGATCTAAGTGCAGCTCTTGGATATCTGACATGTTAAAAACACCTACTGAATTGATCTGAAATTATGAGGAAAAACATAGAGGTAGTTGTTCAGGTAATTTTGAATCAGATGATGATGGATACAGTGAGTAGTTTTCCCATAATTCAGGTGCTGAGCAATGTGGTGATACTTGGAGGCTTTTGAGAAGTGGAGAACAGTTTTTGATATTCACAGGTAGAGACAGCAGAAGATTTTTTAGAGTGCAGTGTTAACAGTTACATTATTTGGTTTGAAAGATTTGGCTCCATCCCACTGTAGTTTAGTGTCAGAGTGTTTGCTGTGTGTTTTTGTTCTCTTTTTTTATAGGGAATTGTTTTCTTAACAGAGCACAACATTAGTACAAGATACAAGAGATTTTTCCAGTCACGTAAAATTACATTAGCCTTTTTGTGGGTTTAGTTTTGAATTATTTCATTTTCACAGAATCAGTTAGGTTGGAAAAGATTTCTGAGATCATGGAGTCCAACCTGTGACTGAACATCACCTTGTCAACCAGACCATGGCACCAAGAGCCTTGTCCAGTCATTCCTTAAACACCTGCAGGGACAGTGACTCCACCACCTTCCTGGGCAGCCCATTCCAATGTCTAATCAGCCTTTCTGGGAAGGAATTCCACCTAAAGTCAAGCCCAAACCTCCCTTGGCTCAGCTTAAGACTGTCCTCTTGTCCTGTGACTGGTTGTCTGGGAGAAGAGACCAATAGAGACCAATCCTTACCTGGCTACAACCTCTTTTTGTTGTATTCACTGGATAATAGCTGGTGATATCTAGTAGAGTAGCCCAGACCTTAGCAGCATTTAAATACTCATGAAGATCTTTGTGACCACTTGAAATTTAAACCAAAACTTGGGTCATGAAGATGTTGCTTTGCCTGGTTCATCTGAAAGATCTGTGGAAGTATTTCTTCAAAGCCTCAGTGAGAGTAATTACCAGAGTAAGGTGTCAGCATTTTTTTTTTTTGTGGTTGTTGGATTTTTTTAGGAGCTATAAAACTATATACCTAAAAACTATAAATTTGTAGACCTATGGTATTTTTTTCAGATGAACTACATCTCTTCTTTAAAAAGTGAGTGGTAATTAAAATTATGGTCACTTCTGTGGTTTGCATTACCTGGTTTCAGAAACCATTACCTGAGATCTTTCAGTTACTGAGAAGCCAACTCATCATTTCAATTGAAAAGCAAGTCCCTCAGTATAGATGAAGTACAGATAAATTTCTGGCTGCCTTTCTTTTTGCAGAAGTTGATGAAAAGGTTAGAATTCTCAGTTCATTTTAAATCCTGTAAAGAAATTCTTATTTAATGGGGACAGAAAGTGGATGAATCCCTTTTTTTCCCTCTCTTCTTGTTATCACCATGTCTTGGCTTTTAGAAATTAAAGAAGGTTGTCATGAGGGCTTTAGCAGGGAATGTTTTGCTTATCTGAGTGGTCTTTGGTTCAGCTGGTAATTAGCACTTCTCTTAATGACTGAAACAGAATTTTAACAAGAGCTGGCTCTTTATGTTCAGCAACATCTATTGCCAGAGAGTGGGTGTTGTAACCTAAGTCCATTTGTGCCTTGTATTCCAAAATTCAGTTCAAAATCATTGTGCCTCATCTAAGGTGCCTTTTGGAAGGTTCTTGCAATTTGTCTGCTCTTTCTTCCTGTGATGCTGTGGTGACTGGGTTTATGCATCTGCAGTTTTATCAGGGATGATTCAGAGACCAAAATGGTGTTTTTCTCCTTTTAGTGATCTATTCCTTCCATTGGTAAGAGGGAAAATAATAGGAAAAAAAGCTATTCTGTCTGATAGATAATGTAACAGCTTCTCTTTTATTGTTTGGCAGTGTGGGTTTTATTTTGTGGTGTTTTGTTTTTTTAATCTTGAAATTTTACCTGACAAAAGAAAGATAATAAGACTCTCAATAGTGTCAGGGCTTCCTTGGTAGGGGATATGCCATCTACAAGAAATAAAACTGCAACTGCACAAAGCCAGCCCTTCAGAGATGGACATACGATTAAGTCAATCTGTACTTTTTGAAGGTGAAATACTTAATTTTGCTTCTGAACTTAATTTGACAGTATTCTGTTGGCTCTACATCCAATGGAGGTTCATTGTTTCCTTCCAAAGTGAAGTGTACAGCCACAAAGTTGTCCCAGGCTTCTTAGTTTGCAAGATCAGATGTCAACAACTGTGCTTTTTCAGGACGGATAGCTATTGCTGGATTTTTAGATGACTGTGTTGAGACTGATAGAATTTCAAAATTCACTTTTAGCTTGATTTCAGCAGAGCAAGGAGTGGCTGTTAGGACACATTTGATCCTGTAGCAGGAATGAGGATGTTGCTGTTCTGTGACAGAGGGAGAAGAGCCCAGCCTAGCCTGAAAGTTCCTTCTTTGTTACTTGATACTGGTTTTCAAAATTCTATAAAGCTCTATCTCCCTTCACATATATTTTGGGCATTGGCTGTAGTGGACTTTAAGAATTAGATTTCTTTGTTCAAAAGCAGGACTCTGACATTGTCCTGTGACTGGCCATGTTCTGATAAAGGGATTTTTTTCAACACCCATCTAAAATGTGATGAAAATGCCTGACAGGAAGGCTCATTGCCTGTGAACACCGAGGTCCCCGGCAGTGCCCATCACAACAACTGTGCATTCCTCTAGCCCTGAAAGAATGAACTGAAGAACAGCACAATGGAAATGTCAGTTCTGGAATGTTAGGTAGGTTTGGTGTGATCCCTTAAGGGTTCTTTGTTCATGTCCTAAATTGCAAGGTTTCTGGGGCAGGGACTATCCTTGCATTATTTATTTTATGGCATTTATTCCAATGCAGTCTTTATAATTTCTTGTTTTGCCTGGGTGGTGCTTGTTTGCTGATACCTCAGATAAGGAAATACACTGCAACACAGCATTTTTAATTGGAATATATAACAGGACTCTTTTGTGCAGGCTGAAAAGATATGTCATCCATGTTGCTCAGTTCAATGTGCTGAAGTACGTAAAGGTACAAAGCAGCTTTCAGGCAACTGAATGTTTTCAAATTCCAGTTGTTTTTTTAGGGTGGTAAGATGACTCCACAAAAGCCTGCAGCCCATGTGTTGGCAACAGGGATTCTAGGGAATTACTTCTTGACCTTGACTTGCAAATCCAAATGTAGCAAATCAGGGACATGGACACACTATACCGGGACAAACTCCCAGGGGAGCAGAGTAACGTATGGAGCAAGGCATTGCTTATTCTGCTTACACTGACATGTTATGCACTATTAGAAGCCATTCTTTTTAATACCTTTGTTATGCAACAGATCCAGTTTTGATTTGTAGCCCAGAAGTAGCAGAGTTTCAGTTTTAGAAATGCAGGATATTTATCAAGCACTGTTTTTGCATATAGTCTTTGACACCAGTCTTCCAGCAAAAATGGAAATGTGCCGCTTAGTGTTATTTCTGGGTTTGAGGATTCCCTGTGTAAATCTTTTAAGTCAGAGCATAACTCAGGAACGCCCTATTTTTTTATTATTTTTTGGCAATGGTATGGAGATAGTCTGAATCAGCAAAGCTTGCTTAAAGGGACACTCAAGTCAAAACCACAAGTACATATAAAAACACAATTTTCTTTCAATAAATTGAAGTAGCTGCAGACATCAGGCCGACCACTGAATGTTTTAAAACTAATTTATATGGGTTGTGTCATTTCTGTTTCCTCTCCTTTTAGTTCTGTGGAAGGCAACAAACAATAAACCCTGAACAAGCTCATCTGCACAGTTGGATGAGAAAAGAAATAGAACAGGCTGAGCAGAAATTGCAGTCTTACAAAGCACAGATGTAGAAAGATGTTTCAGGTATGCTCAAAATTATTCCATGCTTTGCAGTTTTACAACACTCAGTGATCTGAAATCTTTCTGGAATCTTTTTTTTTTAGGCGTTGTACATATTTGTTGAAAATGCTCCTTCACCCAGAGAATTTATAACACCAGTGCAGGAGGAGCCTAGAACTGAACACAATATATAGGTGACAGAATACGTGTGTGAAGCATTTCCAACTACGTGTGGTTGAGAGCAGCCTAAAAATTCAAGCTGCATGTTTTAATAATTTTTGATCAAGTGGGACTTCACAGTTTATGACTTCCCTTTAGAATGTACATTTTTTTCATTGGACAACCCAGTGCAAACTAGTCCTGGCTGCCATCAGAAGAGGTTTCCTTCAGTGCAGCCTCCAGCATCAGGCCCAGGATGTTTGGACAATGAGGCTTTGTAAACCTCCACTGCAGATGTGTAATGCTTTGATCTGTTTACTGCACAAATCAAAATTAAGTTGCTGTCTCCCCTTATTTTTTTTTTAACTTGGAAGAAACGAGTGGACAGGAAATCTGGGTAGCCCTATCAGATTTTGCCTGAAGAAATTGCATTAATTTTTGAAAAAGAGCCACTGTACTTACAGCTTAATGTTCAAACTTGGTGTCAAAACATTAAGGCAGAATAATGCAAACTTACAATGCAGATGGTTTTCTTGGGTGGATTTCTGGTGGAATATGCTTACTTTCCTACATTGAAATACCTTGCTACTTCCATCACAATAATGCCACTTTTAGCCAACTGGTTGCAGCCAGGTTCAGAGATAGGAATCAAAATGGTTTTGAAATGTATCTCTGTTTATTACAGTGTAAACTTTTCTACTTCATATTATTCAGTGACTAAACATGTTTACTTTGCACCGGCTATGTGTTTTAGGTGGGTAGAAGCAAAATAAAAATGTGTCTAAGCCAGTTGTAATTAAATTTCAGCTCTGTACTTTTTATCAAGACAAGAAAAAGCTGCTGGCATTTAAACCTTGCAGCACATTATGAAGTGACTACCAGTCAGATTCTCCTATGGAATTAAAACAAATTGGAAAGCAGAGAAAGAAAGGGGAAGAGAGATTTGTATGAATTAAATGACTCTGGCCTGTGGTTTGCCAGCTTCTGTTGCTTTGCTTGATAATGTCTGGTTGTGTAAACTCCTTCTCACCGCTTTCTTCTTGAACTTGCAGCAAACCAGTTTTGTGTGCTGTAACATCTGCTGGCATAAAAGTGGTTGTAAATCCACTGCTGCAGCTTTGCTGTGCTTTGCTTCCCAGTAGGAAGGAGAGAAGGAATGGGAGGGAGAAACACAGATGGCTTTAGTAATTAATAATGTTTGGTGAAAGAAGTTAAATACGATTGCCGAAGAAAATGAAAATGCTGAGTGCATCTCTTTGGTGAGTTTGGAAGATGTTGCTGTTAAACTGTCCTGGAGGAACATGCCTAATGTGATCAGCTTTGTGCTCTCCCCAGTGGGATGAGGATCCAAGAGGTTTGGACAGAATGGTCCGTTCTGTGTTATTTTGCACAGTGCAAAATAATCTTGTATTATGACTGATGTGTCATTATCTCAGTAAATATTCAAGCAGAAAAGTAATGCTGCTTAATCCCTTTCTCTTGCTGTTATGGAGCATTGGGATAATAAAAGCATAGATCACAACATGCTATGTTGGAGTTGCTGGCCTACATTTCAAATTCTGAATGGCAAAAAGCAGGCTCCCAGTTTGTGGAACACAGGGTACATCCCAAACAGAATGACTGAGCTGCAATAGGATTTTTGTGGTGATGCTGAGCTTTCCCTGAAGACATTAGATGATTGCATTTTATCTTAGTAATATAAAGTGCTGGCAGCTGGTGGCTTGCTGGCCTGAAAGGAGGATCCATCCTATTCCCACCTTCTCACCTGCTGCATGTTCCTGCATTTGGTGCCCTGTCTGGTGTTGGAGTCTGGGATTGCCCCTTCATTTCCGTTTTCCCAGCAGGAGCTGTAGGATAGTGTTTAGTTATTGCATCTGAGATACCCTGAAATTCTCTGACTCAAGCTGAAGATTGTGTTCTCTACTCCTATTGTATTTGCATACTGATGAGAGTTTGTAGTAACTGTTTTATATTATGCAAATACTACTGTTGTTATTACTTGGCTTAAATTATGTGAGGTTTATCATATAAATACAAGCTATTCACTAGAAAGAAGGGTAAGGGATTTTATTAGTTACAAATAAATTTGGAGGGTATATTTTTTTAACAATTGATATGCTTTTCATAAAGGATAATCCCAGGGCTCCAAATTATTTGGTATCTCTGTGACAATAGTCAGGATTTCAGTGTCCTGAATTTTGTTCAGGAAATACCAGGAAGTGTTTTACCCTTCAATTTATCTCTGTGCACCCTGATCCCGAGTCAAGAGCTCCCTTGACTCCTGACTTCACGGCTGGAGGCAGATGTAGGATCAGGACTTGAGGATGGATTGTGTGGGGGGCCAGCAGGAGGCTGCATGCTTTCCCTTTTTTCTAAATTTCTGACTCCTTTCAGTGAAGCATAATGCAACAGAATGTATGTAGTTTATAAATGCAGTTTCCATCATGGTATTCCTGTGGTAGAAGTGGATAAAATGTTACTTATTGAGGGGGTTTGTTGGTGGGGTTTTTTACCATTTCTGCAGTTACTGCCCAGTAATTGTGTGGTTACTTGTTTTTTGTTTTTTCCCTGTTTGTGGGAATCATACTGTCAGGTTTTTATTTACATGGGAGAAACAGCCATATATGCTACAGTCGGTGCCATCCAGGTCAGTAGCAGTGGATAAAAGGTGCAGAGCTGTCTGGTAAGTGAAGAGGCTGCTGATCCTTTGGATGAGCACATGAAATGTTCCAGAGAGATATGCCAGAGGCTCCAGTGATGTAATGCCTCGAGCAGGAAGCCGCCGGATTGTGTGTGAGCAGCACCAGACCCGTGTCCCTGGCAGGGCTCCACTCCAGGAAGGAGCTGAGGCTCCTCAGAGGCTTCAAATGAGAGTGAGCACTGTGACAGAGTGGTCCTTGCTGGAACAGCTTGGCCCATGGGAGTGGAGTTGGCAGTGCCCAGCCTTGCTGCCTGCTGACATAACACTGCTGACTGGGCTTTCCTGCCCAACACTGGGGGACATGTTTTGGTTTTTTTTTTTTCCCTGTTTGTTGTTGTTTTTGTTTGTTTGTTTGGTTTGTTTTGGGTTTTTTTTTTTAGTTTTGTGTGTTTGTGGCTCTTTTATTGTTTTGAGGTTTTTTTCTCTTAGATGCTGAAAAAAAAATTACAAAGAAGGAAAGGACCTGTTCAGAAACTGCTGCATAGGGAATTCATGTCCGAAAAATGTTAAAAATTGTGTGTCTAAAATTAACTGATAAACTATGGTTGATGTTCCTTTTTTGGCACAAAATGAGTGAAGGTCTGGTAGGTAAGGACCATTTCAGGATATTGTCATGTTTAAATTGAGATTCTAATGGTCTTTTCAAAACTGGGTACTTTTACTTCACTTTTAATTAGATTGAGGCAAAAGGTCCTTTTTGGAATTCTAAAGTTTCAGTGTCCCTAGAAGTAACTCAAGGAGATGGGCATCTGTAACCAAGTGTCCATGGATGGGAAAGTTGTGAACTTAGAGAAGTGTGTTCCTGTCAGGTCATTCTTCCTGATCATTTCAAAGAGTGACAAGTGCAAAAGAAACTTGAATGTTACATCCCCTTTGATGAAAACTTGTTTTCTGCTTTAAAATAAAAGGAAAAGAAAAAAATCTGTTGACAAGCCCAGAATCTTGATGATTATTGTCCGTCCTTTTCTAGGGTTATTATGATTTAACTGAGTCTTTTGCAAAGTGAAATCTTTTGCTAGTAGGCTGTTAGGGGGGTGAGTCATGTGAAGAGACAGAGGCAACACCTATGGTTTATTTAAGGAGACAGGAAAGTTCAGGCGACTAGTCAAAAAACAAGTCTTGCTTTACTGAACTGTAGTTAAAAAATGTGTGTGGTGACCAGTGATGAACATTGGACACCTCAGAATTTAATGTCTCTACACCTGCCCAGGTGTTGAGTTGCAGTTGAAATCCTGTGCTACCTGTTTGGGTGTTCAGGAAGTGAGGAACATAAAATTAAAGATCCTCTAAAAAACCCCAAAAACTAGGTATCAAAATATTTAAGACCAGATTATTCACCTCTTTTTAATTTTCTTTTTCTTTGGAACAGGAGAGAAAGGAAAATTATAGGGATTATGTATTTTAGCCTTTACAAGCAGGTAAATGGAGGATAAACCTGAGCTCCATTACCCCATCAGCACTTACTGTGAAATCAGGAGTTGCTCAGTGTTTCTGCCTCTGTAACTGAGACTTCACTCTGGGTCTAAGCGTTTCCCTCAAAGAATTGACAGTCTTGCTGAAAGGGCCATTGGAGATTTTGGGACACAAACAAGCTTCTGAAGAAATACATAACTGGTGGAAAGAAAGAGATTTTTGGTATTTGCTTAACTAGAAAGAAACTGATTTTCTTCATTAGATTTATGAGGTTGTACTCATGTGTTCACGTGGAACATGAGAAATTTCAGAGCCCAATGGCACTTTTGCCCAGAGAGCTGTAAATGATTAAAACCAGTTGAGGAGCAGCCCCTGTTTCTGTCATATGCATTAGGTCTGCTACGAGCTCCTGATTTCAGTGGAGCTGTGCTGGCTTCTATTCTGGTGTAACCATGTTGAAATTTGACCACAACCTCCAAGACAACAACAATATCTGAGATGTATCTCTTATTGCAGACTCACAGAGCATTTTGTAGGCTTGAAAATATTTTCATCGTGTCTTTGTTTTTCCAGCAGAATCATGTTTTGAAGAGTGAGCTTATTTTCGCATTAAGTTGGCTTTAGTGGACCCCAGAAATAAGTGTAAAGATGCTTTTGTGTGCAGCTGTGAAGTGGTGGAGACCCAGTGAGATCTTGTCATGTAGTTATGAGCTAAAGGCCAGTCTGAAAGTGCACTGGCAACATGAGAGAGTTTGAAGTATTAATTTTTTTTTCCCCTCATAAAACTTAAACCTCGTAAAACTGAAAAGGTATCAGGTATCAATTCTGCAGTGCATATTGAGATGCTCTCTTCAATTTATTTTGCTATAAAGAAAAAAAGATGAAGCTTAATGGAAGAGAGAAGAATTAGAGCTTCTGATTTAATGTGCAGGAGCTCTTGATAGAAATTCTTTCGAAAAAGCAACAGCCAATTTCATATGACTTCCAATAAAGCTGAAGTCACTTGCTTTTTTTCTTTTAAAACATCATCTCTTCTAAAACATTGATTTTTCAGATTTTTAATCTGAATCTGGATTTGGCTTCATTTTTTGAACACTTTTGCCCTTTTCATTTAGGTTTCTGTAAACCTGGTGCTTTGCTTGCTGAGTGGCTGTTGTGCTCATGTCCATTGTAAGTTCTCATAGCCATGACTTTTATATATATATATACAAATTCATTGGTTTTGTGCATTTAAAAAAAAAAAGATAAAAAAAAGGAAAAAAAAAGATTTTGCTGCCCAGCAGAATGAATGTGCTGGATGTCCCTATGCTGACAGTCTCTTCTCATCCAAAGAAAGGGAAAAACACAAGAAGTGGACATCAATAATTAATTGATACATCTTTCTAAAGTGTTGGCAAAAGCAATTGTGGGAGAATGTTTGGCACAAATAATGATGACATAATTGACTTTTTACCCAAAGCTGGAGTAAGAAAGAGACCTAATCATATGCCTCAGAATAAAATATTTTTTTCCCTGCTTCTGAAAACTCCTCCATTCTTAATCTCCATTGTGTTACTTCCTAGTTAGAAATGCCTGGATGAAAGGGTACCATGTGTTTGCTTCACCTGCAGCTATGGGGCTTTTGTTTAAATAATAAGAATTTCAAAATAAAATGAACTTCAAACAAAAACTCACCAAGTGTGTGACATTTGTTTGCTGTAGTGTAAATACTCTGTTCCATAAGGAGAAGTTATTTCTGGGGGAAAAAGAAGGTCTTGAAGTAGTTTGCTGTGGTTTTATTAGGCAATTAAATATGAGTATGCACAATTAAGCCTTTTTTCTTTCACAGGGGAAGGAAGACATTCTCTACAATGTGAATTTCTACGGAGTAATTTCTGATTTTCAAAAGGTATGCATTTTTCTTTTCTATTAACATTTTGATTTTTTTACTAGATTATTTACTTCAGGTTTAAAGTATGGTTTAATGTTTCAGTGCTGCACTGTCCATCTCAGTACAATGAGAAGTGTATTCTGAAAAAGCAATGGTTGAGGTTCACAAGAGGAGAGAAGTTATTAGAAATTTAGGTTTTAACTGCAGATTCAGAGTGATGTTGTGCTCTCCTGAAAACCAGATACCTCGATATTAAGAGTGTGTATGTGTGTGTGTGAGGATGGGAATATTCCAAGTCCTCAGAGGCCTTATCTTTTTGTAGTCCAACATTCTGGGAAGGTCTTCTGTCCCCACCTGAGGCCTGATAAACTCCAGTGAAACCATTCTTGAAACAGCTGCCAAGACAATTCAAGTCCTTTAGCCTCTATGTGGTTCCAGCAGATTCTTCTCACCTCAGATTTGTGGAAAACAATTTTTCATTTTTTTGATACCCAGGGATGAGTCACTTGCACAGCAACTCACGTTCTCGTCAGACATCCTCCCAGGCTGAGTCAAGTTTTATATATCCCACTGGCACCAAGGATTCTTACCCTATTGGCTTCTGCTGCCTGAAAACTCCTTTTCTTCCAGTGGCACCAAACTGGCCTGAATTGCTTTAGCATGATGTGAAGGTGCATTTGGGTTTTTTTGCCGTTCACATAAAAATGGATCAAAATTCACATCAGAAGTGTCTGATGTCATCTGAGATGACATTTCTCATGAGATGAGGACTCCAGTTGCAGACAGATCTGCTCAAGATCTTTTGCAGGAAAATTTCAGTGCAGAAAAAGTCACTGACACCGAAGGATGTGGTTGCATTGGTGGTCTAAAACTTTAGAATTAGAAGTACTGGTACCATGGTTGTATGCAGTGTTTTATCTATGAATAACCTTGGCATCAGTCATTAAAATGCACTTCTTTTCCTTGTTTTTTACTTCTTGGTTGTTGGTTTATCCATATACTGTATGCCACAAACATTTGGGAATCTGTTGCACTGTGACCTGTTGTTCTGTCACAATTGATTTGTGTATTTGTAACTGATAAAAATAATTCTTCTGTGGGCACAAGTACAGTTTGCTAAAATAATTTTAAAAGAAAAAAATAGGCCTATGTTGGCCAGAAATAGCTTTCTTGAAAAGTAGAAACTTCTGTAAGTATTTTCTTAGGGAAATGGTCTGAAAAAACATGTTAGTATATCAGATAATATCTGATAGCTTCTTATCCAGGTCTAAGCACAGAACTCTTACTAGAGATTTAGAATGAATTCCCATCATTGACAGAACTGTTGGTTCATTTCTTAAATTGATAAAGAAGTAGAAGATGAATTGAGTTGCTATTATATTTAAGTGTCTTGCATACTTTCAAAATAAGATGATATAATAGAGGGAACAGCCACCTTGTCTGGAGTTAGGTTAGGGATGTTGCCTTTTATTTTCCACTCAAACCCATTTTAACCATTTAGACATAGCATGCAAAAGGACGTGCTGTAGGTACACTATCTTGAAAGTCAAAGACTTGAAAAACTTTGTGAACAAAGGAAAATCAAATTCCAGATCTTCTGAATTTTTACATCAAGTAAGTAGGAAGAGAATTTGGCTCAGTAATAAAACAAAACTGGCCCCAGGCAGTCACTGTCAGTTTTGCAGAATATCCTGTAGTTAATATCAGTTATGTCGAGGACACCTGGGAGAGGTTTTCTGGGTAGCAGGCGTGTTAAAATATCATATTGTTCAAGATTAAGTGAGGCCATTACATGTTATTCCCTGTTTCATTACAGTGTCATTCCATGCTGTATTTCTTCAGGAGATGAGGTCAGGCAGTGTGTCCTTCAAGGTTTATTCTGTTTACACAGTGGTGGGTGGGAGGACAGGGGTGTGCAAATGGGAGATATAGCCTTTATCGTAACATTTTGTTACCTGTAATCATGCTCCCCTTAGGAGAGCATTAGTCATGTTATTGAATAATCAGGAGCTACAGGAACTTTGATCCCTTTCCTACTCTGAAAGAGATTTCTTTGGCTGGTTCTCTCTCCAGCTCAAATCTAAATTAACTATGGCTTCCAACACTGTTGAAAGGAAAGGGTGTTGAATTCCTGTTAAAGTTAATAGTGTGAAGCTGGGCATGATGTTCACTGGGCATTCCTGATTGAAATAATAATTAAAACAATGTACAGTTCATCAAAATTACCTCGTTGATTTTATTCATCAACACTTTGTAATTGATTTTTATGGAGGTGAAATAAAATCCCTGTGGTATATTTACAGGTTAGAATTGCAGATTTTTCTTTGTAGAGAACAGTCATTTTTTATTAAATTACTTCAATTGACTCAGGCAGCAGTTGAATTGGACTATGATAGAGGAACTAATATTTTTCTCAAATTGTCGTCTGACTTCCTCCTGCTTTGAAAAAGTTGAAATGTCTTCCTGACTGACTGAAAGTTCAGGAGGGGAGAGGTGCAAATTAGAGCTATGACTAAAGATAAATTGAAGTACTAAATTGCTGTCCATTAATGTGGTTTAAAGGTGTTACTGAATAACTGGATCATCCTAAACCCAGGGTTTATAAACACCTGGAGTTCTACTGCCTAGAATCACAAGAGGGCAGGAATATTAGGAACTACTGTGTGAGGTATATTTATCTGTGTATGACTTCCTTTTGTTTCTCTTTGCCTCTCTCTGTTCTGCAGCTGTGCAGTCTGTAGTCTTCATTAAAAAAAAAGAAAAAAAGAAGGACATTACCTTCCTCTGATACTTGCACTGAGGATAATATCAGAGTACTGGCAGATTCCTTCAGGGTAACAGCTCATGTGGCTCAGGTAGTGAAACAGACTTGGAGAAAGACACTCTCAACTATGTCATCCTTCCAGGGTTTGTAAACAGTGTTTGTCTCTGCTGCATATTCCAGGTTGAAAGGTGTCCCTGAAGGGCCCTGTGTGCTCTGATGGACCCTGGCAGAGTGTGGGCAAAGGGCAGAGCAGCTGAACCTCAAGGCAGATAAAGTTTGAAAGTGAAACAATGCAACTTTACCTTGTATTCAGGAAGATCATGAACAGGTTGTGCAATCACACCATTGCTGAAGTTTTCCCTTCCCTTTGTGGTTATAAAATAAAAGACTGTCTAATGACTCTTTTAAAACCTCCATTCTTAGGAGTATTGGAGCTTTACAGAATGTATCTGCTGTGATCTTTAGAGGTGGAACAGCTGCTGGTTTTGCTTTAACACTTGAGGATTGACTTGGTAGATTTGCATAGAATCATGGAATCATTAAGGTTGGAAGAAGCCTGCAATATCACCAAGTCCAACCTCTCACCTAATACCACCATGCCCACTAAACTGTATCCTGAAGTGCCAAATTATTAATTTTTGCCTTGTTCATATTTCTGGGGCCTCCAAAATTGTGCCGTGTAGTCACAGGTGACATCTTGGAGCTGTGAAAATACTGCAGGTGAAAACACAACCACTGTTAATGTGGTGCTGCTCCCACCAAGTAAGAATTACCTCCTGTGAGTTCTAATGTCACAGTGCTTACTTGCTTCACTTGAAAAGACCAAACCTTGATGAACTTCTCTCTGTGCAAATGATCTGCTACAACCACAGAGATATTTTTGGGCTTGTTTTTCTTATGCCAGCGTGGATCTGTCACACCTGCTGAGCGTAATCAAGGGTGAGTTTTAGTCCTAAAGTATTTGCTGCCTGGTCATTATAAGGGGCAAGGTAACTGGTCCCAAAATGGGAGTGGCACTTTATAGGAGAGAACAAAGACAAGTTGCTGTTGTCTCAAAATAAAGAGGTTTTTCGTCCTAGCTCCAGCCTTACTGTCCCTGATAAACTCAGCAATTAATTAATTAATTTGTGGGGATATTTTGTACCTGAGCATTCATTTGGCCATGAATCCTACTCTGTTCTCTTAACCAGGTCCGTTGAATTCTACAGCCAATCTGATTCTTTATACATGTTACCTCTGTCTTCTGGAAATCGAGTTCTTTTGGGTCTGAAAAGTTATCTGCTGTTCATAAGCAACATGCATAACTTAGGTGGAGTATACACTGAGTTTCCCTTCAGATGGCCAGTGTTTTCTTTATAATAAAATTCTCTTATTCTTAGCACATTTCTAGGTCAGGAATGCTTAAAATATCTTCAGTCATTAAAACTTGGAGTCAACAGTATAAAAAAATAGAGGCAAAAGAAAAAGAAGTGAAGCTTACTGCATCCAGATGAAGTATTGTTTTCCAAATATTCCCTTCTGTTTGTGATCATGTAGTCTTTGTCTTCCTTTGGAAGATTGTTCTGCTGAATTATAGCAAAATCCAGCATTGAGTAGACCTTTTTGGTGAGAAAGGTGAGCATGGAAGGAGCAGAAAATATACTGGCAAAGGTTTCAGACTGAGAAAGATTGTTGGTTCAGAGAGGAAGGCAGAGCTCTGGGAGCTAAAAATCAAGTCATAACAAAAGTATACTGATAATTTATGGCAGTTGTTACTGTCTCGGTTGTCAAATTCTCTGTATTTTCATGTACTTTTAAGCTGACACTTGTGATAAAGCAAATAGAGGCTGTGAGTGAGACTGGGGACTAATTTCTTGTCCCTGGATGCTTGTTCACACCGAAAGCCTGTGTTAGGAGTGAACCAGGTAACTGAGCTGGCTGATAAGTGACATTCTCAAAGGTTATTTCTAACCCTGGAGAAGAGAAGGCTCTGGGGAGACCTTATTGCCACCTTTCAGTACTTGAGAGGGTCTTACAAGAAAGAAGAGGACAGATTTTTGGGTAGGGTCTTTTGTGACAGGACAAAGGATAATGGCTTTAAACTGCAAGTGGGTATATTTTGGCTCAATATAAGGAAGGAATTTTTTACAATGAGGATGGTTTTCCAGAGTGATGGCAGATGCCCCATCCCTGGAAATATTCAATGCCAGGATGGATGGATCTCTGAGCAATCTGGTCTAGCTGAAGATGTCCCTTCTCACTGCAGGTGGGTTGGACTAGATTTATCTGCCAATATCTGGGAAGGAAAGGCTATTTACAGTTTTTTTAAAAGGTATGGGAAAGTTATGTAAAGAAATAAGCTATGGCATTATTTTATTAAAAATTTGTATTTCATCAATGCCTGAAATTAAACCCTCTTCTTTGAAAAAGTACAAAAACCCGGTCTTGTATCCAGAGGTGCAGAGTGTGGGAAGATCTGGTGAGAAAATGAGACGCAAAATGACAGCTTGTATTGTTCAGCCTCAATAAAACCTGAAGAAAGAGAAGTTTTTGCAAACCATTTTGTTCTGTGCAGGTTCAGCTCGCTGAGATATCCCCTTCTTTTCTTCTCTTCTGGTTGTTTTTTTAGTGAATTGAATTGGGCCCAGGAGGAAAGCAGAGCACAAGAGTCTGCTCTAAGTAACAGCAGGAGTGTGTGTCTGGAAACGGAGAGAGTAGAGTAGAAAGGAGTGGAGGAAACTATTCCCTTTGTAGTTTCTCAGCCTGGACAACATTGGTGTGACTTGGTGCCAAAGCTGAAGGGCAGTGGTGGCAGAGGCAGAGCTGGTGAGTGACATTCCCAAGGGATTCCTTTGCAGGCAGGTCAGTGGGATTTTTACCCCTGATTTCAAGTGAGGCCAGCGCATGAAAAAGAGAAATGGAGAGTGGAAGAATAAGCAGGATGATCTGAAAGGTATGGGGAGAGCTGCAAAATAAAGGAAGCAAGGTAGAAAAAGTGGGAAATGTAATAATCAAACTGTCAGATACAGGAAATACTTGTGTGGTGGGGAAGAAAGCAAGAGGTCATGTGCACAGCTGAGTTTGGACAAAATGTTTTATTCATTTCTGACTCCCTTCTCCTGTTGGAACTCTCTGCCAAGACCTACTAGTGCTACACCAGGATCACTTGCCTCCTAGATGCTTTCTTTTAAACTGGTGTGTCTTCTTATGTCTCATGAATAGTTCATTAATCTTAGCCCTTATTGTTTTCTGGTAAAGCTGAAAAGGAAAACTGCTAAATTACTGCCCAAAATGCATTGTATGTGGAAAGGATTTTTTTCCCTCCAGTATTTTCAATGTCTCTAAACCCTAAAAATATGGAAAATTCTAGAGGGATGTTTTCTCTAACTACACTTGTGGTCTGGTTTAGAGGAGCAATGTTTGGTTGAGTGTAAAAAAAAAAAAATCAAAAAAAAATCTAGAAACAGATTCTAATAAAAGGCAAAACTCCACACTGTCCTGTGCCTTTCCCAGAGCCTACTTTTGTTCCAATATACACATCTTATCTCTTGTAATTTTGTTCCTCTTAAAATGAGTATTGCATTAGAGAAGAGGGAGTAGTGTGGGTGTGAGAGAACCGTGGAGTCTGACCCACTGTGGGCTCTTTACCCAAACAAATCTTGTTTGATCACAATACCTGTGACAGCTGCAATCTGAGAAGATGGCATGTGCTGTGCCACACCAGGATGGTTTCTTGGAGGCAATGGAAATATCTGCAGCAAATCAAATTTACATTCAAAACTTCCATTTATAATTGTGGTTATTATTATTTCCTCTTTGTCTGTGTACATACTTTGTGCAAATTTTCCAAACTCAACAGGTTGCATAAGCCAGAAAGGTAGGAAATAACTCCCAAAAGAACTGCTGCCAGGTCTTTCAAGCATGTATTGAGTTGTTTGATCTGAAACACAATGTGTAAGAGTTGCTTTGCCAAGTTTTGAAAGGTACAGTATGTGGAGTGATGAGGCTGCTGTCAAGTTATTTTCTGGAACCAAAAGGGAAAGAGAGAGAAATGTGGAATGTTGTTTATTGCTTAAGGACACACATGCCACTTTTCAGTTGTTTATATTTTTACTGTTGTTTCTTATAACTAATAAGACTTGTTAGACATTACAATGAAAAGTAGCAAGTAAATCTACTTAGACTTCATAACTGTACTTTTTGCTCTTTGATCTGTACCAGACTGAAAATTTGGCCTGTAAACAAGATCATTATGAGATCTTTTGCAGTCTGGGTTTGCAGTTGGGAAGAACATCTGGAGATACTAGAGATAGAGCACATATTTCTTGCTATATAGGCTGCTTTTGCAAGATTTGCAGAGCTATATAGGCTGCTTTTGCAAGATTTGCAGAGCCCTTGGTTTGGGCATTTGTACATTTGGAAGACTTTGACCACTTACACTTGTGCAGTGAGTGTGACCTGATGACCAGACTCTTCACATAGAAAGGAAGCTGTGCTTGCCTTACATGTTAAATGAGGTGTAGGTGGTCAGGTTTGTGTATCCAGCTCCTGGTTGTGAACAAATTTGTGAACATTTGGACGTACAAGCCTGTCTACAAGTCCTCTGGATCTGTCTGCCTAAAACTAGCTGGCTTTTTTTCTGTGCAGACCTTTATGTATAAAAGCATTTGTTTTTTAAGGATGTAGTAGGCAACTAGCCACATGTTCTGAAAAAAAATCTAAAAAATAACCTTCTGTGGTTTTAAATTATTTTTTGGCCTTTTTCTATGTGTTTTAATTGAGAAATTTGTTGCCTGGACTCTATAGGATATTTTTTTCCCCTTTTTAAATTGTGTATAAAACAGAACTGATGAACTGGTAAGTTTATCCTTTCAAAATTTAAGCAATTTGAGACAGTTTCCAAGTGAATGTTTTGAAGGAAATCAAAAGCTTCCCTCTCTTCATCATTGATGTATCAACATGGAGTGTTTTCTATTGTCTCATAAAATCTGGAAGCAGATTTTTAATATCCCTCTTTTCTGTGATAATCTACCAGTGCTGTGAAAGTATATGTTCATGTATAGAACATTTTTACTTTAATGCACATTTAATTTTAGAATCATAGAATCTGGTGAAGATTTTCAGGTTGTCAACAGAATAGATGGGAATCAGACCCTAAGAACTTACTTCAAAAGTTATAATGACCAAAGCAGAGGCATCACAACAATGCCTTTTAAATATGAGGTAATATCTCTAAAGCAACACTGTACAGAATAAATAAAACCTGAACACACAGTGTTTGACAGTTTACTGCTTATCTTTGTAATCTTTGCTGTGTTTATTTTTTTTTTCTTTAAGAATTTCCAGAACATGAGGTTTGTTTCCCTGTCTGAGTATTTTTGGTGGCACTTCATGTGACTTGATATAAAAAATGTGAATTTGAGTCAAGTGGTTAAATGTTAAAGCAGCTTCCCACGTGTTGCTTTACTGCCAGGGAAAGGTGAACATTCACCAGAAACGTTGTATTTAGCCACTGATCACTATTGTTGAAAGAATGACCTGACAAGGATATAGTTGAACTAAATTGTGCAGGTTGTGTTCCGTGGAAGAGAAAAGCTTTATTAATATTTGAAGAATGGCTTTAATTAGTCTGACTGTTGGTAGGTGTGTTCATTTTCTCAATGTACATCTGATATAGCATTTTTCACCAACTTATAATTGGCAGTTTCCCATAGGAAATAATCGTTATTGGTATTATAAAAGTACTTTGTATCTATCACATTTGGGAAATGAAAGTCTTGCAAAGGTCAGAATAAAGTGTGCCCCCAATTATGCTAATAACTCATACCACAAATGATCCACCAGAAGGTTTAATAGCTTAGTAGTCCTCTTTAGATTTTCTGAGAACAGGAATGATTAATATTACATTTTGACACTTTACAGAAAGGTGAAAAAAGCTTTTTCTTCTATTTAGCCTTTGAAGTTTGTACCTGAATTCTCTTAGTGATTTGAGGATCTCGAAATGTTGGGTGGGTTTCTCTTGGTTTTGTTTTTTTTTTCTTCTTTGAAGAATTCTTTTGTTCCACTTCACTGTGAAGTCAGTATCTTTTTTTTTTTAAGAGTCCCAGGGTTGCAAAACCAGCATGTTTTGACATTTAGAGTTATCTGTACATTTTATTTGGTATTTGACAATATAATCTAATAGACAGATTCTCTTGCTAAACTGAATAGGCTGAATAAAAACTTAGCAGAAAATACCAAAGGTTATTCAAAAATCCTCCCCAGTTATAAATTTGAAAGCAAAGTTTAATTTTGCTTTTTACCCGTCCAAAAACCCCCAACAAATCCTTATTTTCTGCAAGGGATATTTCACATCTGCAAAGATTGGAGTAACTAAACCATCCACAAGTTTTCCAAATAGCACAACAAATCTTTGGGATATATAATTACTTAGAAATTATTTGATACTGGGTTTCCTCCTCACTTGTATAACATGTGCACCAGACAGATTTCCTTTGAACCAGGTGGTCTGTGTCGTTTTAGGTTAAAACATTAGTAAAAGGCTAAATGGAATAATCACTTGAGAGTGGTTATCCTGCTGTACCCACAGTTACTGCACATCTCCTGAGTTGTTAAAGAACCCATTAGGAGGGCCATCTGAACGCTAACATTTGCAAATGTCTTTGAATTGAATTATAAATGTCTCTGGTAAACAAAATGTTTGCTGCACCCTGTCAGTTCCTCTTATAGAGGTCTGGCTCTATCAGGCATGTGTGTTTTGTGAGAGACTTTGGAAAGATGTAGAAGGCAATGGAATAAATAACTCACTCATCTCATAATGTTTTTTTAAGTGTAGAAGCATTTTTTGTTACATGATCTAGGTTTAAAATATTCCCCCTTCCTCCGTGAAATGTTTTCTGTAACCTTTACTTAAACAGAGATGCAGATGGCTTATTAATCTCTTAAGACGAAGAATAAATGAGGAATATTGACAAGTATGGAAATTGAACCTGAATGTTGTTATAAAATTGCCTACAGATTTCATGAGCTGCATTAGGAAAGCTGTTGGCTTCTCCTCTGCTGGAGGTATTGTATTTCTTCTTGCAGCCTTTCGGGTTATAGCAAGACTGCCTTCCTAAAATGTCTGTTACAGGGACATTCCATTATAACAATTTTTCAAAAAAGCAGTTTTAGCAAGGCCTTTCTCTTGCAAACAATTCTGTGTTAACCGTGTTCTGTTGCAGTTGACCACACTTGAATCTTTCAAAAACTTGAACTTTCAAAAATGGTGTGGATTTTATTTCATAGCTATGTGAACAATTAAATCCTCTGAAATTTTTCTGACTGTCCTAATTATTTTTTTTTCATGTGAAGCTTTGCTAATGCAGGTCTCATCACTGCTCACTCTGCCAGTGAGTCAGGTATGTCTCCTGATGGTACTTGTGCTTTTAGACCAATGGGGACAAAGTGATCCAGTTTTTCCTTCCTTCCAGGTACAATTATGGGTCTCAATATAATAAAAATAAAATGATTGAATATCTACAGAGGTTCATATGGCATATTTTCCATTTATTTTAAGTTTGGAAGCTAAAATATCTTAATTGACAATCCCATAAGGTTCATATTTTATGAGCTCTCTTTTCTCTCTGAGGTTCTGCATTTTCAGGGTATTTCTAATTCTGTAAATTTAGCTATCAGAGTATTGTAATTTAAGGCCAAATCCTTCTCACAGTTGAAGGAAAAAATTCAGTGGTTTTATTGAAGTAGAATCAGATTTAAGGGGCAGAGCCTGAATAGTTTTTAATTGTTGTAATCCCTGGACAGCTCTCCAGCCAGGACACTTCACAGCATTAGTGACATTTTGTGTCAGTTGACTCTTCCCTGGTGTAAATGTAAATATAAAGGTCTCCTATTCATGGGTTTGCTTTCTAGCTTGGTAAAATGAGCTGGACCAGTTTTCTAGTTGCATTAACAGGTTTAATATAGATTTTTGTTGTGGTGGTTTTGTGGGGATTTTTATTTATTGGGGTTTTTTGACCCTTCTCGCTCATGTTTCATTTCAATTTATTAATGTGGTTGGCAAAATTCTTGATATGATCAAGTCTTTTCACAGAGTCTTGCAGGTCCTGTGGCAGGTTGCGTTTCATAACGCTGGTGTCTCGTACCCGTCTCTGTTTTCATGTTCATCTCTTGCAGTGATGTGCTTTTAGTCTCATCTTGTAGCTCCCTGTAAATTAACAGCTGATGGGTCCAGAGGTGACAACATTGATCTGCAACGCAGGGATAGGTCACTTCGGCTCAGTGGCTGATTTTGGATTGCTCATACCACTTTCTTGTGCCATTTTCCCACTGCTTAAGAACTCTTCAAAGAAATGTGCCCCTCCACCTGTCAGCAGAGCAGTTAGCACAGAGAGATTAGTATCTCTCCTAGGACTGGGATGTTCTTTCACATTCCCAGTATTTCTTCTTCCTATTAGAAGTATGCCTGCTCTCAGCTTCCCCCTTTGCACCCCAGTTGCACTAAGATTGGAACAAAACTGGGAAAAGTAGAGTGTTCTGGTTATCAATCAGCAGGCAAATATGAAAAGAAAAACTGTGGTAGAACACAGTCCTGGGCAGAACAGGAATGGGTCAAGGGTTTGTGTGACCCTAACATGCCAAATTAATATTTCCATTTCTTAAAAGATATGAAGAAATGTGTGTCAGGATCTTATTTTGCATTTAATATGGTTGCAGCTAATCTTGCTCTTCTCTCCATCTGGTTTGCATGAGAAGAAATATTTATAGTCAGCTTTTGTTTAAGAGAACCTTGAATTTATCTTGTAACAGAAAACACTAAAAATGGAGGAAGCTGTATTAAGTCCTTTTGTTAGGTGGATAATGAGATTTTGTTCCTTTCCATGCATGTGCAGAAGGACAAAGAGAAGTTCCTTCCCTGTGGCTTCTCTAATGAGTTCTAATAAAAAAGCTAACCAAGTTAGAAGCTTCTACATGCTGTTAAACTGGGCAAAGGATGTGGTCACTTCTTTTTTACCCTATTCTGCTGTCAGTAGGATTATATTTGGGGTAAAAAAGCAATTAACTATTTATTTGCTACTGTGGCAACAGATGAAAATCCTGATCTTCTTTTATTGTAAATAGGAACATTGCTCTTCTAGTCTGGGATGCCAGGATTTCACCATCTGTGTCTACTGAGTTACAGAAATTAAAACTAAGGAAAAGCTAATTCAAGGCTACCACTAGGCTGGTGCTACTGAAACTAGGCCTGGAACTGCTTGGCTTTGTCATGGATAATGTGCTTTTCATCATGAGTGGATTCTTCTCTCTGGTTTTTACTGACCTCGTGCAACCCACTGCTGCTGCACGGAAGGTTGTTCAGCCCTTTTGCAGTGCAGTATTTTCCCACAGTGCATTTCAAGTGTATGAAATTTGCTTCCTGAATTATGGGAGATGTTAGAGGCAGCTTCCAGGAGTTCAGTGAGTTAAAGGCTTGATGAAGAATTGGGCAGCACATAGGTAAACCCTTTTTGGAGTCCATGGTGTAGATGCACTGCAGCACAGTAGTCACTGTTCAGAGCTAAAATCAAGGTGACCAAAACACAGAATTCCTTCAAAAGTCCAAAGCCTCACATGTGTTTGAATCTGGTTTTGGTTCTGAAGACCTTAAAGTAGCAATGAAATAGGGTTTGCTGTGCCAGCTAAATGGTGTGAAAGGGAAACCCATGTATCTTACATGCCTTTGGGTTGATATTCAACACACAAGTTGTTATAATGTACAGTCTAAGGATTGACATGTACTATTTTTTACAGAGGTGGGTAATACCACTTTTAATTTTTAATTCTACTAATGATTAGTGTTTCTGAAAATGAGCTCAAACCAGAACACATCTAACCTAAAACTGAGGCTTTTAACTTTTGAGCTGATAATCTTAAATCCAGTTTCTGTCTAGCAGGTATGTCCATATTTATATGTATATTAGTATGACAGGTAAGGGTTGAAAATGACACTTGAGCATCTCCATTGATAGGAGAAATAAATTATGGACTGCAAAGACACTTTTATGTATATCATGTGAAGAAAGCTGTTAATGAGGTAAACATAACGTATATAATAATATGTATATATTTTATATATATACAGACATATTAGTTCTCTTTTGTCTGTGTATAGTTTCTGCAGGCTTTGGGTGGTAATAAGTAAAGAGAATTTTGGGAACCAGAAGGCATAGTGCTGAATACTTAAAAGCAGAAATATATGGAAATTTTTAATAAAGATATTTCTTTCCTCAGTTTCCTCTTTTTTCCCAGAGGCTCCTTGGATATTGTAAGGCTGGAGGATATTTAGTAACCAAGAGGAAAAGCTGAAAAGTTTTATTTCAAACAATCTTTTGCTAATATGCAAGAAAATATGTAGTGCAAGCTTAGCTCACAGAAGGAGCTGTGGTTGGTCAGTTGTCAGCACAAAGGGAGTTTAACTAAGTGACTGATTGTTTCCACAGTAGTCCAGTAGTTCCAAGGTATGATTTCTAAAAAGCTTATTTTGGCATCACTTAAAGTTCCCCCTCATAATGCAGGAAAAGACAAAAGCTTCTTGGAGGCTGGCCATGAAGTTCATGTACACATTAGTTTAGAAAGGAAAGTAAATTTGTGTGACACTATGAAAATCAACTTTGTGTCCTGTAAGCTATTCCCTATTTGGTGTGCATGGAAAATTCTCAGTCAGTGGCAGGTAAGGTCAACATGAACACAGCCAGCTCCCTAAATAATTTAATATTGATATGGTGTTTCATTCTGTACTAAAAAATAAACAGGGACATTCCTTTTTTGTTTACATAGAGGTTTAGAAATAGTTGTATTGCCCTTTGTTCTTCTAGGTTTTATTAGAGAAGACACTGAAGACAAATAGAGCAGTGACAAAGCTAATAATAGGACTTTTATGGAATGCGACTTATTTTTGCCAAATTGAAGCATTTTTACATCCTTGTGCTTTTAGGTTGACTCTTTTGTAAAAGTGGAAAAAGGGTGATGCAGGAATTTGGTTTAGATTTTATTTCAGCTGTGCTGACTCAGAGCTGCTGCTTGTTTTCTGTGAGCTCCATGTATAGTTTTTATTGCATTTTTATATAACTTTTCTTTTGGGGGGGGTGTGTGGGGGGGTGGGGAAGAAGTTGAATTAAGTCCTGCCTCTGCTTTCCTTTAGACATGAAATGTCTCTAGAGGCGTTAAGTTTACATATTTACTTTCCTAGTAGTTATGTGTGGATGTGTGTGTGTGTTTATCTGCCATTGCAGTTCTCATGTCAGGTGTCAAAATGGACTTGAGTTTCCTGCAAATCCCGAGGCAAAATGCTGGATCCTGAGAAGCTCGGGGTGGGACACACCTACATAATGCTCACATTGCCGTGTGTGAGGAATTTCACACACAAGTATTTGCCTAAGTAATTTTTAAGACAAAGTACTTCCAAGTGCAGGGTGGCAGCTCTTATCTTCAAAGTCCCTACAGTGCTTCTGGCACAATAGGAACATGGGGCTGGGTATGAATAATTGAATGTCAGCAATTAGTACTGTTGAGAATAGGGAGCCACTGTGACTGTACTTTCTGCTTGTTGTCTCTGTTCTTCCTATAAGGGGTGTGAGCGGCTGACAACTGAAAGCTGAGTATCTCTTGCTTCCCTTTGCTATGATAATTTGTCTCACATGGTAATGGCATCCCACAAATGATAATTGCCATAGGTAGAAGTAGTCTGCAGCAATGCTGTGTTACACCTGCCACCAAACCCTCTGGCCTTGCAGAAATGGGAATGGCAAAATGTTTGGATTTCTGGGGTGCAGTGGGGAAATGCCTCTGTGCTGTGGGAAGCCATGGAGGGGCTTTGTCACAAAGTGTTTTTTGAGGCAGTTCTGGGCTGTGACAGGTATTAAAGCAAAACTGTCTCTGGATTTCTGCTGCTGACTCTCCATGGGAGAAGGGGAAACAGTGGACGAGCGTGATCCGGCCTGTTTGACACTTGGTGTTGATGCTGCTCCTCCAACAATTTCCTGACAGCTTCCCTAAATCTGTATGGATTTTGCCCATAATGAAAAGGCATAAGCACCAAAGCATCCGTTGTGAGCCCCTGCAGGTGTTTGGAACTGCAGGCAGTCAGCAGCTTGATCTCCAGTGCAGTGTGGTTCTGGATTTCCTTCCTCTCATCCTCTGATGAAGGAGGGATTCACCTTTTCAAATATAGAGCAGTAACCTTCTCCCTCCTCCACTTCTCTCAATTATCAGGTGTGCACTATATCTAATTTTAAATTAACTTGTCACCCTACTTCCCATCTGTAGGGGTTTACAATTTTAAACCAATTGCCTTTGAGGTGACTTTATATACTGTTCCATTAACATATACATATCAATTCTAGGGCACTTACAGACTACAGAATAAAATCCCCTCTTGAGCAGCACGTCCTCAGGGAAAAGAAGTAGTTTGCATTTGATTTGCTGTAGAATGAGAGCTGTGATATGTCAAAACCTAACATTGAGTAGGGCTGTTGAATGACTTAAATTATTGTTTCAATACAAGACATTTTAGGGCATCTTTAGTCTAGATACTAAGTATAAGATGGACTTTTTCTTATCTTAGTGGTGTTCCGTTATCCATGGATATTTTAGTACAATGTAGGAAACAGTGAAACTATACTTCCCTGAATATGTGAATATGTGCATGACCACCTAAGGTTATGACTTATTGAAAGCATTTTTACATCAATTTTATTAAGGAATTAGATAACTAAAATTATGGGATCCTAGATTGTATATGAGACTGTTAAATCCCCAGATTTTGCTGGTTTATATCACATTGTGATCAGTGACATGATGCAAAATGAGACACTGTCTCAGCTGCAGGAATGGCAATATTCCCACTCAGTTTATGGTCCAGAGGCTGCAGTTACCTGGGGCAAGAGGAGCTTTCCACGGCGGGCAAGAGCACTGGTTCATTTTATGATGAAATCCATAGTTTTTATCCTGAGGAAAACAGCATTACTATTGTGCTACAGAAAAGTCACTTTCCTTTGGAAAAGAGAATTTTCTTTCCTTTTCATGCTGCTGCAGCTCAATTCCTGCCAGCAAAGATGAAGTGATTTGGGTTTCCAGAGGTTATGACATAACTGATAGTTTCTTTCAAAGCAAAAAAGAGCCTCCCTTGCACTTCTGTGACAGAAGAACTGAGACATGAATAACTTGAGTACCAAAAATTGGTAGATCCCCAGCCCGTTCCCATTAGCCTGCAGGCATCTAACTTTTAAAGAAAAGGCAAGTTAGTGCTGAAGGGTCACCTGGAAATGGCAAGCTGGAATCAGGAGCTGGAACAAAGGCAAAGAGAAGGTGCCTGTGAGGGAAGGCAGGGAAGAGATGAAAGAGTTTGGCAGAGCTGTAGTGCAGAGGCAAGGAAGGATGGCAGCTCAGTCAAATCCCTGTATATTTGGATAGCAGGAAGATGGGATTATTTACCCCAAAAGAGCAGCAAGAAGCTGTGGATTTAGGATTACAGATAAGCCACTGATTTGAACACAATTCTCAGAATTTATTATGCAGGCCTTATTTTCGAAGACAGATACACTCAAATGCCATATCTTGGGATCAAAGGAAGTCAACGTGCAATGAAATGTCATGTTTATTGTCTCTAAGGAAAGTGTTCTCTCTCAAGGGAGAATGTGCCTCTAACTGAGGGTTCAAGGCAGACAGACCATGGAATGTGCCCAGAGGCAAACTTTGCAGAATGAATTTGGGGAGGCTGTTCAGCTCAGTGACAACTGTGCTGTAATAGCTGCAATGTAGATGAGCTTTAATTTTGTAGAGGGGATAAAAAGAGAATCAGGTGATGATGGAAGGGAACATAATACCGGCAGAGGAAATAAAGGTATTTTAGAACTTAGTGTTTTTTTCTTTTCTCCCTTTTTTATTTTTTAAAATTTAAAGATATAAATGATTTTTTTTTCAGTTAATTGCTAACTCTTCTTACAGTGTGTATCCAACAGCTCTGTGTAGTCACCTGTGGAAGAGTGGAGGGGTGGAAATCCAGCAACACTTTGTCTCAGCTCCCCTCTTTGCTGCTTCCTAGCTGACTACTGAGCTGCAGTCACTGAGGCTTTGTCTAAAAATCCTTTCTCATGCTATTTCTTTGCTCATGACTTAAGGAAAGTGAAATCTCTAACTGTACAAATGTGCTACAGATTAATGCTGTATGCACAGTAAAGGCTAGTCAGTGAGAGAGAAGTCTTACATTTATGGAATTTGCTTGGGTTTTTTAAGTAAATGCATCCATTGGACTGACATTCACCTCTGTGCTGTGTGTGTACAATCAAAAATGTCAACTCTTTCATGACACAAGTATCTGTAATGCTTTATCTGATAAAAAAACCCCACAAACCAACAGGAGGTTCCTGAGTAAATGTTGCTGCAATTTTTTTTTTAATCCTTAATGTCACTCTATCTCAGAAAAACTTTTGTTAACAATGAAACACATAGGAAAAAAAGGTTCTAAAAAGTAAATAAACCCACCTGCTTAAGTTTTTAAATAGTATGTTGCCCTGGTGGACTACAAATGCTTCATTCTAGAAGGGAAAAGAAAAAGATACAAAAAACCTTATTATATCCATCTGTATTTTCCCTGTGTATATCTTACCTGCAAATAATACCTATCCATATGGATGTATAAAATATATAACTGTAAATAACACCTATATTCCAGAAATATTTGCAAATAAAAACATTAAAAATCATATCCCCTTATAAAGTGGTGTTAAAAAATACAAATGGGGGGTTTGTATGGAGTGGTGTGCTTGCTTATATAAGAATACAGGAAGACCCAATCTTTAGACAGGAGGGAACAAAAAAAAGAAAACCAAACCCAAAATCCCAAACAGAAACTAAGTAGTTGTTCCATTTTAGAACAAAAGCAGTCTTGAGGAGAATGTAATGCAACTAATTCCAATGTTTATTTTTAGTAGGTTCAAGACCAAGTTCTCCAGGGGTGCTCAGGGACTGAGATGAGCTCTCACTTGTGGAGACTCCTGAATTCAGGCCCTCTGGGACCTGGAAAAACTTTGCCTGTCCCAGCCAGGCCAGGGTAACTGAAAGAGCTTTTTGAATGCTGGAGGACAAGGAACAGTTTTGCTTCCATGGGAAGTTTTTATGCACAGGAAAACTCTGCTTGTGGGAAAACCTGCTGGCAGTGACATTTTTTCTAGAAAACACTTTGATTTTTCAGGAATTGTCACATGATGAAAAAGTAGCCCGGACTGAGCACCCTGTGGGGGTTCCATTTGCAGCCTCACTGGCTGAATGGGACGTGACCTAGGGATGGTTTTCCTCAGCCTCTGGAAAGCTGCAAAGTCTAAAAAGCCAGCAGTGTTTCAGACCCAACTGCTGGAACCTTTTATTTCTTCTTAGTAATATTTGACCAGTTGCGAGTCACCTTCCAACTGGGAAATTTCAGCTTTGCCCTTTGTATTTATCAGAAGGTGACCACAGAATAAACAGTGGTATTTTTTCTTTCTTTCCCCAGTTTACTTTGTGCATTAGACAGTGCTCTGTAAATTATAGTTCCACTTTTTCTCTTAAATAGTCACTCAGGCATGTTCTCATTTCACTTTTACTGGAGATCTGTTTAAAGGTTACTCAGTCCTAGGAGAGACAAGTATGTTTTAAAAAAATAGAAAAAGGAAATAATAAAATTAAATGTATTCTTGGGGAGAACTAGGAAGAACACAGTGAAAAGAAGTTTCTTAGATTTGCTTCTTAGACTTGATTTCCTAGATTTGTACTTGCTTTCAGATTGATATTGCTCTTGTTTCTGGTGTTTTGTCTGTGTCACTCTCACCTTCATTTAAAAAGTAATTATCTAAACAACATTTGTTTTATGCTGTGTCTAAATATAACAAAATGTTTCCTTACTGGAATAGTAGTTTGAAGTTGAAGACTTCAGTTATTGGGGGTGAGGTTAATTAAATTGGCTCTTAGCAACACTATGTCCTGCTGTCTTGGTGTGGCGCATTTTTTGTGTCCTATTTTAAGAGCTTGCTGCTTTTATTTCTTCCTGTTCTTCCCCTGCCTATTCTATCAGGGTATGAAAACAGGAGAGCCACTGAGTTGCCCCAAGTTTGTGGATAACTTTTTGGCAGCAAATGGAAAACAAAAGGCTGGGATGGAGATGTGTTTTCTGGGGGAAATGCAAGGAATTTTATTTATAAAGGTGGGTTTCCGCAGGTGCCACAAGATTCCTTGGGAAGTGTCTGAAACAGTGCAGGGAGCTGGTAATTCTGAGTATTCTGCACAGATCAAACATATTTCACCTCCTGGTCCCAACCTAAAATTCCAGACTTGTCCCAGCATTTCAGTCAAATGAAAGGCTCTGCCTTGGCTTAAGCCAAAGGCAGATACATTTGTAAGTATTGGTGACTTTTTATAAGCAGAGGAGAAAACAGATATGGGAGGAAGCAGAGTATTCCAGCCTAGGAAGATGTTTGAGGCGTTGCAGCTACAAAGTAATTTATTCCTGGTGCTGCCACCCTGCTCTGTGTAAGGGATAGTTTTGATTTGTCACTGTTCCAGTGAAATACAGTTTCATGACCTGTAACTTTTTTTTTCTTTGCTATAAAACTAAAAATTAATCTTGTTTTATTACGGTTTTTATTTCTTTCCATATTAGTAGTTTAAATTTTGGAAAGTTGGGAGGGCATGGAAGTTTGCCAGTGTTAATGAGATACAGTTTTCTATTTTAGTTTGGGAACTTAGCAAAAGCAATTCATGGAAAAATTGTGGTTTATAATATGAATAGTGACCGTTCTGTGTTATTTGGATGCTATTTCATTGCTCTACAACTCAAGTGAGGGCTCAAATAACAAGTATCAGTAGATTTATGGGGAAAATGCTACTTTTAAATATATCAAACTGTACAAAAAATTCAGATCTCTGACACATGATTAATATGTATTGGACAAGCAGATATGTCTAACATGGCATTTGTTTGCTTTAATTAGATTTACATAAGAATTTTTTTTTACTGAGCTCTTTCTCTTGGCTACACCAGTTCTTTTCATCCTTCCTGAGTAAAAAAAAAAAAAAATTAATAAAAAATTATCTTTCTTTTTGATAGCATGCTAAGTGATTTTTTTTTTGATTTGTTAAATGTAGTAATATACACATTAATCACCTCTGCTGTCAACTTAAGCTTTAAAGGAGAACAGATTTCAAGGTTTATGACAGGTATAAGCAGCTGTGTAGTTGTTGCAAACTCTGATTGTACTGCAGCACAAATGCTTTATGAATATTTATTAGGGCATTGTTGAAGCTTGCCCAGCCATATTCCCACATTTTGTTTGTTTGGAGGCTATAGGAAAAGAGGACAAAAAGATCTTTCTCAGTACATTTCCATGTTATTAGTGGAGTTAGTTCAACTCAAATTGATGAATGTTTAGTTTTCAGCTCTTCCAGAGAAGGGTTGTTTTTCCTAGATAAGTGTTCATAGTAGTTTATTGTTTTTAAAAATAAATAAATATTAATTAATCTCACTAACAGTAAAACCTGAAGTATATTATTCCCCTCAGAGGTTTTAAAATAGGCCTTCAAATGTATTTTATTCAACGAATGATGTTACAGGGAGGGAATTTGATTTGTTGAATGCCATGCAATGTTATTTGTGGGACTATTTTCATTAACAGCAGTGTGAATTACTCCTTTCCTGAATTTATTTCTGTGTTTGCTGAATCAGAATTTGATAAGCTCAATGTGTGGAAAACTGTTGTCAGTCTCACTTTTGTGGCTTCCCTGGGATTTGTTCTTAACAAATAAGCCTGTGCTTGTGGAAATAGAGGTAAACCTTCTGTTTGTCAATGAGGAACATTTGGGAAAAGGAGGAATATGTAGCAATTTTCATCTGTCCTTTTAACTATAAGCTAAAAAAAATAGAATAATTTGTTAAAGCTTTTTATTTGTACCTTTTAAAAGAGCTGCTACAGATTATGTTTTGTAGATGCCTTTCGTTTCCTGTTGCAGGTGTGATTCTATCCCACTCTGCCCTTTATTGTAGGTTTGACCTCCCTGCCCTTTTCCATAGAGAAAGCAATTCAGTTTTCTTCTTTCTTTGGGTTTAGTTTTAGTCTTGTCATTTAAACTTGGATTTTTAGAATTTAAATTCTAATTTGAATTATAAAAGTAATGCTACTTGAAGATGGAAATTTAGGGATAATCTGATAACATAGTTTGTATCAGTAAGAAATACAAAAGAAATGTATATTTGTTGGTACAATTGTAATTGCAGTCACCTTCCCCTGTAATGGCAATGCCCACTGAAGAACTGGCACAGTCTTTGCTGGGAAGCTCAGGCAGCTTTCAATAAGAGGCTTTTCCAGAGGGAGAGAGTATTTTTTCTGTGGTTCAGGTCATTCAGCTCTTCCATCCCAGTGATTTAACTCAGTTCAGTCACTACTGAGAGAGTTGATTGAGAACTGAAAAGTGTACCTTGTTTCAGCTTTGTGCTTTCCTGCACAAAAATGAGAGGTATTAGGAGAGAGTTATGCATCTGAATTTTGGAGAACATAGTAAACAAAGCCATCTTGCTCTGTTCCTTCACTTCAAATAACACCATATCTAAAGATAGACTATAATTCAGGAGATCTGCTTAAATCAGTAGTTGCTGCTACCTCCCCTAAAACAGAGTTGAAAAATCAGATGCCATATTTCTCATTCAGTTCTGAACTTAGCCTTTTTTTTCTTTTTTTTTTTTTTTTATCTGAAGGGGCTCATTTTGCATGGCTGATTATTAACACACTTAATAGAGATCAGCCTTTCCCAGGTTCTGCTTATGCACTCTGAAATATGCATGAGCTAGGTGCTCTGACATGCATCCATTCCTTCCCTTTTTCATACTTATCAGGGAAAAGATTTATTCTAACTGTGCTCTCATATAATTACATTTTCCTGGTATTCACTGGGTAACAACAGCTGCCAGTGTTCTGATCACTTATAGTCATGAAATGTTCTACATGAGTTAATTTCTGTAGTTAACCTGTGTGGTGATTCTGAATTAATTCTAAGACTGTACACTGTTTGCTGGTTTTGTTTTCATTCAACTTTTGAAATCATCTTTTCATCTTTTTTTTTTTTTGGTTGAATTGAAGAATTCCTCATCAAGAGAACATAATAATAAGTGTTTTAAAAGAGCCCTAATCCTCTGCTCTCCTGAGCCTTCTGTATTTCTCTGCCCACATCTTCTGAGTATTTAGAAAACAGCTATGACTGATATTAAGCTTTTTGTGATGAGTGACATTCTCAAGTACTCATTGCTACACTGATTGTATTTTGTAGTGTATTTGCCTTCCGGTGAAATGCAGTAATTCTAATGATTTTATAATTTATTACTTTGGGGAAATGAGGTGAATTTTTGATGGCACAAGTTAATTAACATGCATAAAGAAAAGCTTCACAACATTTATTTTTTTTTTGGTTGCAGAGAAAGTCAAGAAGTTACTTCATTTCCACACCATGCAGTGGATGCTTCTAGATGTTTTTAAGATTCCTTTCACTTGAAGTAGCATTTTCTAAAGTGAGATTTCTAGAGTTTTAAAATCCAAAGCAACCCTAAACCACCAGAGGCTGTGAGAGAAAAATGGGAGAGAAAATGTTTGCAGGAGAAAGCATAACACTGTGAGTTGTTGGATGAGTTCAGCAGAAATATAGTATAAAGTTGTCAAGCAGGAGAAGGGACACAGAAATGGCAATGTTTACATGCACAGATGTGTAGATATGGTATTAGGAGGTAACGGTGTCTGCTCTACAGGTATTATTTCTCTTGCTAAGCCATGGCTGCCTAAAGCTGAGCATCTATTGAAGCTGTTGCTTTGGTTCCTAAAGTCACAGGAGAGAATAAGGCATCTTTGGGAGAATGACTCATCTGTCTTGTTTCAGACAAATGTCCTAGGATTGTATGACTTGTCCTCTGGAGGTGTGTAATATTTTGCATTGCTTACAGAGAGCTAGACAAGATAACTTAGCTTGGGCACATAGCTGAGGTAGGGGAGAGAAATTTCAGCTGTGTTAGTCATGTTCCAGCCTCTCATTTTCTCTGTAAACCTCACTCTGCATTTAAGGTGATTTGTAGTTCTTCCTTTTACATTTGGCACAAGTGCTGTTGTCCAGGGTTTACACAGAATCATTTTTCCCTTGTGTTACTGTCTTAGTTCGAGTTGCTTTTGCAATTGTAATGCACTAAAAAAAATTTCTTATGTTGAAGTGATGCAGTGTGTAATCTGTCACTGGATTCCATTCAGCATTATATAAATTAACTCTTTGTCATTTATATAATTAAAAAAGTGAAATAGTAGGTATTTGTTTTAATTCTAGACTAACTGGAAAAGATTTTATTTGTTTTTGTTTCCCAAACAAGCAGATAAAATCTTAACTGCAAAGTATCCTAACAATATCCATTAATAATCCTAATAACATCCATTTTGTCTTTATCCTCACACATCAAAATACCATCTGAAACTATTCACTTGTCTATGGCCTACATAAGTATTGTAACAATAAAGAGGGGGAGAGATCTCTGTCTTGCTCATAATGGACTAAGGATCTGATCTCACTTGTGTGATGAGAAAGGTCGTGATTACTCAGATTGAACAGAAAGTCATTCTAAAGGTTACAGAACAAGAACCAACTTTCAGCAATGACACAATACTCTCTTTGGCCTTTATATAGTTTGTAATCGTGCTCTGCTTGTTGACCTTTGCAGATTAAATTTTATTTTAAGTCTCAAAAATTAATGCCTTCTTTTATTGTATAAAACTGTCATAAATGGAAGACAGCACAAATGTTATGCCTCTCATACACTTTGCTGCCAGTGAAGGAAGCTTTCTTTTCTTTCCATCCTGCTTTTCCCAGGAAGCTGTCAGTTTATTGTGGTGGGTCTGCTGAAGCCTTTCAGCCTCAGGTGCCTGGAAGGGGATGTCAGTTCTGCTTCACTCTCTGAGTGCTGGTCTGTGGTCGGGCCACACAGCCCCTTCATTTCTCTCCCATTCCCCTCACCCTCCTCTTTAGGGTGCCACATTAGAACTGGAACAGAAAAGGCTCTGTCTTTTCATCTCATCCTCCCACTGCGAAGATCCTGGTCCATCTTCTCGATGACACCACCAGAGGTACTGGTTGAGCAGCTGTTGGGTGTCTCCCTAAGGCCATCCTTTCTCCAAGGCAGACAAGCCCTGCTCCTACAGTGTCTGCCCACAGGGCAAGTGCTGTTGTCCATGGCAGTCCCATGGCCTCTGCTGGACATGCTTCACTTTCTTTCTTGTGTGCTCTTGCAGATGTGATGTGACAAGTGCCAAGCAGGAGATAATCACCTCCCGTGCCCTGTTAGCTGTGCCCAGGCTGTGCCCTGCACTCTCCTGCCAGAACATGCTGCTGGCTCGTGCTCAGCACAGTGTTTGCTGCCAGGACCCTCCATCTATCCTGCAGAACTGCTGAGCCCAACCAATAGTTGTTTACCCACCTAATTGTCCACCTCTCCAGACTGTAACATCCCGGCTGGATACAAGGAGGCCAACCTGTATTCTTGCTTATTCATCACTACATTGTAAATGGCTGAAGTAAACCCCAGTTACAGGTGATTTGCTGATATTTGTACAGCCTTCCGACTCCCAGGAGGATGTGGTACAGGTGCGTCTGTCGTTTCCATGCCTGTATCCACAGCCTGCAGCAGAAAGAGGGTTTTCTCTTGCTTCTCTGACGAATACAGATCAAATCTTTGCCTCTCAGCAGGAAGCTTAGTCTCAGTGTATGTTGATCATCATATTCCTGTATAAGAGCAAAGTGAAATCAATAAGAATCCATATACATTTTGATCATTCTCACTGGTTTCTTAAAAGCAATTTCAAAACAAACTGGTTTTTCATTCTTTTGTATTCGAGTTTTGAAGTGGAAAAGCAGTAATTTGCATATTGAGAGGGTGCAGCATTTAACTATAAATGGAAAGGAATGAATTGCTGATGATCACAGCTAGCATTTTTAGTTGTATTTTTGTGTTGAAGGCAGAGTGTGTTCATGACAAAAAAGCTGAACTGAAAGTGCTTTGCTTTCTCCTGAAATATAATGCTGAATAATAAGATCAACTTTTTTTTTTGTCTGACTTTCTCGTTTGGTTTTCTGAAACTTGAGATCAGAACTGAGAGAATTTATTAAATACAGCATTCTGTACATAGGTTTCTAGTGCACTGTTAAATATCCATACTGGCACAATCAAGAAAGAAATATCTAGATGAGATTGTAAAATGACATAGTTGCAGTAGCTCAGAATAAAGGTATTGTTTTGTGAAATCAGAGTAAGCAAGGGCTGTATCATTTTCATGTGATAATATAGTCCTAGAGGTTGATTAGAGGTACTGTGGGAGCAGACTCACCTCCTTCCCATCTAGTACCAGAGGCCTTTTTTTTGGAGGGGAAAGATGGCAGTCCCAAAAGAAAATGGCTTGTTATACAACCTGTGCCTTCTGCACAGACCTGACTTCTCTGTTATGTTAGAGCTGTTAGCCCCTTTCACCTAGAGGTTAAAACATTTTGAGTCCTCTGCTTGTATTTGCAGGTATTTACCAGCTCTATTTTTTAGGCAAGGGCTTTTTCAGAAGTATTGAAAGTTCTTAAAAAATTTTGTCCAGTACTTAGTACAAGAATATTCCTGTTAGATTTATGGGAGCATTTAGATAAGGATACTTTACCTGTGTGGGAAAGTCAAATAGGTTCCTTTGTCACAGAGCCTGAGATAATTTGAATAATTTGCACAATCTTTTATATGTTTGTATACAATGGCCCCACAGGTTTTACATGCATAGCATAGTTGACTTTGTTTAATAGGAGTGCCTAAGGGCCACAAGTTACAAGGGATGATAGTTAAAATAGTGCCTTAAAGCTGAGAAGCTGAAGTCCTTTGTGAGCAATAATTAATTAAACCTCACAACAGTCCCATGAGATGGCTTTATCCCCTGTTTTACAGACAGTGGAACACAAAGACTAAGTGTATTCTTCACGGGTAGGTAGCCAGGCATTGTCAGATCATAGATTAAACCCCAGACCTCCTTTTTATAGGGTCAATCTTCTAATCCACTTTGTATTTCCAGTGCTTTGAAATTTGCTGGTAAGGCAACTTTTTCATCTCATTTGATGTTTGCTGTATGAGATGTTCCTCGGGAAAAACAGGGCATTCCATTGATTTGCTTGTATCGTAAGTCTCAAAAAGGGAGTAGCTAATAAATTTTGTCCCTTTAGTACTGTCTAAAAATAACAAACCTAAAATGTAAGCACATACTTTTCTTTCAGATCACACTATTCTATGCTATTGCTTTGCCTGTAGATCCTAAGAACGAGATTATGGTGCCATGTTTTCTTCTTGGTGCAGCCATTATGGGTGGGGTGGGACTGGATTCTGATGCTCATATAAAGACAGCATTAATGGGGGAAGATGGGAAGAGGAAGAGTTTGGGGCAGTTCAAGTAAGTGTCATTTTAAGAAATGTTGCTACTTAAAACTGCTCCTCATGGTTATATAAAGAGTTCCTCCTGTTGGAGGTTGGATGATGTCAAAGACTTGATCTCTCTTTTGGCATGTGGTATCACACAGCAGCTGAGGCTCTTTGGCTTGTGAGACTTTTCCAAGTGAAGAGGGAGCACATGTTCCAGTAGGAATTTCAGCATTGGCGTGTGTTTCCTCTGGAAGTGATGAGGATGTCATGTTGTGTCCGGAAGGCAATCTGGAATGCTGCCCTCATTGAATTTCTTTGCGAGTCACGGTGGATGAAATCATCTGCTTTCTGTCAAAGGCTCTGAGGGGAAGGAAGGGACATTTTTGAGTAACAAAGTGCTGTGTAGTAAACTCATTGACAAAATCCTGGTTTGGTTTGGTGCTTGTTCTAAAAACCATGTGTCTGAAATAGTCTGTGATAAGTTAAAATACATTTCTGGTGGAAAACTCTTCTAACAAAGCTGAGTTTGCTGACAGCTCTTAGTTTAGTGCATGTACAAAACCAAAATAGTATCACTCTTGAGAATTCCACTGAGTGAGATAAGTAAACAGGGTCATCTGTGTTTTGCTTTTATTTGGAAATATAAAATTTAACAATTTTTTTCCCTAAGCATTTGACTTTGGTTGCTAGGAAATAACCTATTGGAGCTGGTATTTTCAGTTTTAGGGAAATTTATCACACTTTATGTTGCTTTTATGCACGTCACTTTTTTGCAATGTGTCAACGAGGTAGACTGGAAAACAGCTGTGGTGACAGGCATGACAAAAGCTTTCATATGGCTGCATGCAGTGTTTGTGATGCCAAGCAGGCAAACACAAGAGGCAGAGTCCTCACCCAGGAAAGTGTGGGACTACAGCTCATCACTTGTTTTCCCTTCAGAAAAAAAAGTTGGGTGATAATATCAGTGTAGTGATGACAGGTCCAAAAGTGAATCACTGGAGAGAATGGGAGTCAGGCAAAATTTCATGCAATCAAATGCATGTTTTCCATAAAATCTCAGTTTTGAGCGGAAAACTTTAAACCAGCCCTATTAAATAATCTGTGTTGAAGTAAGAAAAGATTGAGTGCAAAGAGAAAGTGAGTCTAGTTCAAAGTTAGTGCTGGCTGCTGGGTTTCACCAATTTATTACCATTTCAGGGTAATATTGCAATTTTGAGGAATGAAGAAGAGAAAAGGTGAGTGGCAGAGGAAAAGAAGTGTATCAGAGAGTGTGTAATAATAAAATGCTAATGAGGTGACACGGACAGACAATGAGAGAACAGGGACTTTCAAGAAAGGTGTGACAGCTTGCTGGTAGAAACAAGGATGTAACCTGGATTGGATTGCTTGCTCTTCCATGCAAAATTAAGGCAGGAAGAGTTTAGTAGAGCCCTTCCCATGTTGCTGGAAGTATAGGGGAAATGGCTCATGTTCACGCTTCAGGACTGTTGGTCCCTGCCCCGTCATTTCTCCTTGTTGTGATACTTCTCTCATCAGATAAATCTTTCCTTATGCTGGAAAAAAGCTGTAAAAAGGTGTAAAGCTGGGAACAGTTGGAGTTTTTATGTCTGGGCCATCTGATCTGAAATCATTCTGTTTGCTCAGTTGCACGCTCCCATGCTCCAGTGAATTATCTTCCTCTGTTTTCAGATGACAACTTGCTTTACGGAGCTTTATGGAGCTGGGGGAATGGGAATCTGTCCCACTTGGGAATCCCAATGATCCTAACTGCTTGTCACCTATCCTTGCTGATTTCGGAAACTAGATGTTGCGTCCTTCCCCCTGTGCATGACTTCTGAAATCAGTCATGTCTCCCCTATTTTCTTTAACTTTTCCTTCTCACACTGTCCTCCCATAACTTCGTGTTCCTTGTCTTCCCCATCCTATTGTGAGATCCTTCTGCTTCATCCTGAGGTAAACCCTTCTCTTTGTGCACTCTACTTCCTTCACCTTCATCCTACACACCTTCCCTTGAGTAGCCAAGAGTTTTACCCTTAATCTCAATTTTTGATGCTCCACAGTTGCACATTCCCACAGCCTGACCAGAGAGCCTGGCTCCTGCCTCTGGCTGGCACAGTGCCTAAAGCAGAGTTAAACCAACTGGCTTCTCAGGCCTGCAGCTGCCAACTTCCATTCCTATATGAGGTTGTCGCAAGAGCAGGAGCAGCTCTAGACCTTTGCTTGTGTGCAGGATTTTACAGGAGGCAATCTCCTGTTATGTTTTGTATAAGGAATAGTCGAGAACAGCTTTCACTAAATATTATTAACATTTCACTTTAAAGTGGTTTACCTACTAGACTTAACCAAAGCATAGTTTGATCATCTTAAAAAATAACATTTTTTCCTAGTCCTGTCTTAAATGAGCAGAACTATCACATTGCAAACTGATTTAAATCTTTTTTCTTCATGTTTTTTATTTTTCCTCTTGAATGAGTGGGTTTGTTTTCACAAAGGGGTACAACTATTGAAGTGTGATTCAAATCATTGATGCAAAGACTCCCATGTTGGGTAGACACAGGAGATAGGCAACAGCTTGGCCTCTAAAGCTGCTGATGGATACTCAGAGACATACTGGGAATCCTTGTAGTGTTACACACCAATTCATGTTTTGTAGAAGTTAACTGCTTGCAGTAAGTCCCCACACAAGATAACTTGCCTATCCAAAACTCTGGATTTTGCTTGACTGCCTGTTAAATAAACTTTTAAAAATTATTTTTTCGCTTCCTGATAATATGTGATAATTAAACCCAACCATTGTTCTTCTTGCATTCCTGATAAAATGACTTGGTATCAGAATCTCAGTTTAATTCTGGTATGTCCTGAGCTTTCAAAGTTGAGATGTTAGATTTGTCAAAATCTCTTCTTAATGCTTTCCTCATAAATAATTGGTGAGATTTTGGGAAGCTTCCTGGTTCCTGGTTAAAGGACCATTCAACATCTTACAGCTCTCACTGTAGACAATCAAATTATTGAATGGTGTTGCAATAATTTTAACAGTTGAGTCACATAGTAGTTTGAATTCCACAATAGGTTTTTAGTTCTCAAACCACTAACAGGCAATGCCTGGAACTGAAACCAGCCTGCCCCTTTTTGTTCTGTAGAATACTTTTTGAAATCTGTACGCAAAACTTTTTGGTTTTAGCTTAAATGTTAACTGAGTATGTTATGAAAGGTGAATAGAAATTTCTGTTGCTGTTTTGCCTTCCATAGCCACTGGTTCCTCCATGGTTTTTGCATTATTTGCTATAAAACATTCTTATTAAACAAAATGAGCATGACCAGTATATTGGGAGTGATGATAACTTGCATGTGACAGAAGGAGTAACCTGAGTACTGGATTGTCAACCTACACAACCCAGGGGAGGTATAACCCTTTGAGAGGCATAACTGCAAATCCAATGTACAACTTGATTTACATCCCTGAGGGGGAAAAAAAAGAGTTATTGCAAATGACTGAAGAGAAACTATGAAGCTTGAATTTCCCTGTAAAAACAACAAAAACTCCAAACTCCTCATTTCTCTCAGATTCTGTTTTACCAGTCAGTTCTTTCATTTTTCCCCTGGACTCTTTTCATGGTCACAGAGCAGGAGCAGAGATTCCTTTCAAGCTGTTGCTGTTCCAGCTGCAATTGACACCCTGTTCTGCTAAAATGTACATTTGTGCTTCATGTAGGCACAGTGGGAAATTCTTCTGCTTTCCCTGGCACTCTCCAGAATTACTTGTGATTTCAGCCTGTGCTAAAAATGGATGGCAAAGTGCCAGTGCAATTTAAGTAAAACCAAGAAGTCAAAAGCCATTGTTTTCTAGCCTGATACTCCTCTTTTTCATTTTGTTTAATGAAGTGTTTCTTTAGCCATGAAAAGCTGGACTGAAATGCCAGTGATACCCATTACTAGTGCCTGAATGTTATTCAGAGGGATTGACTGGTAGCAGCAGAAGCTGTATGAATAATTTCTATAGATGTGTGTGTCAAGTTTGTGAAAGATTAGATGAGTTGTTAGTTAACATGAGGTTTCCTGATTTTTTCCATTAGTGAAGGGTGGTATATTTAGATCTCTTTATATGGAAATGAATCCATGTTCTATTTACAGCCATCCAGTAAAGATTCATATTATGAAGAGAAAATTGGGTTCTGAGTAGCCAGAAAGATTTAATTAAAAAGCACACTATAAAATTAATGCAGCCTCTCTTCAGCTTCCTTGCAACATGAATGGCTGTAAACCAGGGGCTCTGACTGGTTGTGCCAGTGGATTCTTTGTGTTCTGTGTGTTTTCCAAGTATTGACTGATTTGTTTTGGATTATGTGTCCATATACTCTCATGAGAGCTGTTCCCATGCCTGAGAGCTGTAATTTTTTTCCCCTCTCCAACTTGCAGTGCCTTTTGGGACCAAACACACATTCACATATTCGTAGCATTACAATTTTTTCTCAATTGGCCTCTAAGCACATAAATAAATGGAAACATCTCTAAGTATTTCCAAGGGAAGTATGATCTCTTGGAATGCATTTTGTTTTGAGGGGCTGGCAGTGGCCCTTCTCTGTAGTACCAGTTGTCACAGAGTTGGTGTTACAACTGCAGTTTTCTTGCTCTTAGTATGTGAAAGTACTGGTTTTATTTTTGTTTGGGACAAAGTCTTCCCTTTCCCCTCAGGGTTTTCATCTCAATGGGACCTGTGTGAGAAACATCTTAATTCAGTTTTTTATTATATACCAATGGAGCTACTTTCAACCTTTTATTATTAGGAGCACTGCACATCAGACTAATTGCAGGCCTGAATTCAAGGCTGTTTTTCATTCAAGGTTTTCTGTTTTCTTTCTATTTTCTGGTAGTGCTGACTATGCCCACATCTACAGCTTCCAAATACTATTTGCAAGGCTGGAGTTTTTTTCTTTCTTTTCTTTTCTTTTTTTTTTTTTTTCCCTAAAAGCTTTTACTGCTTTGTTAACTTTTAAGAACTGCATGTCATTCTGTTTGACAACTCTTTAGTCTCTGCATGTCACCAAATACTGTTTGAATAGTAAATGATGGTTCCAAATGTTAGAGCTTGAAATTAATGAATAGTATGAAGCAGCAGAATGATTTCTAATATGAAAGAAAACATATCTTATGTTGTCAGGGAATGATTAAAGAAGTAGCTTAAATTATGACCAAACATGAAAAGAAGTGGAATAATTTATCAGTGGTCTGTTCTCTGTTCAAAAATTTAACTTCTCTCAGCCTAATGAATGAGTACTATCCTGGAAACATCAGTTTCACTACATTTACTTCATTGATAAACATGGATTATTCACCATTTGTTTTGGTTTAGGTAACATTTAAAGCTGGTTGAGTGCGTACTGACAGTGCGAAACTGATTTTCACTCCCCGGAGCTGAGCTGTCTGTCATGTTCCATAGTGAATGCCAAAATTTCAGGAGAGGTTTCGTCTCAGGCTTGTTGTCACCAGAACTTACTCTTCTGCAAAAGTGTTGTTGAGCACAAAGGTCACATGCTGTGAGTCCTGGTCACCTCTGAAAAGTGAGAGTTTGAGGTGTCTTGGAGTGGATCTGCTTCTAGTTATGGGTACACAGTGTGTATTCATCAACCATCATATTAGACACGCTAATACAAGCCTATGTAAGAAGCTAAATATATTTTGGGTAACAATTAAAAGAATGGATCATGTTTGGCCTTATTTGTGGGATTTTTTATGTGACAGAGTTGGTCTTTTACAACTTTGTAATCTATTTACCTCACTTTTGTGTTACATCTATTATAAATACTTTCAAAATAAATTACTCTTTGTTTTACAAAATGAAAGCATATTTAAGTGTTTATGTTTGGTTGAAGCAGACAATTGGCAACAAGAAATTGAAGTCTTGGGCTTAAGTTAGAGGAAATTGGCAGACAGTGTGCTCCTTTGCAAAGCCAAAAGCTGCAGTAGAGGTAAATATGCATAGGAAAATATAAACGGATTATTTGCTGCTCTTCTATCACATCAGCAAAGACTTAATCAGCTTCAGGTGAGATTTTACCCATTGCAGTTTTGTAGTAGTGGTGTAAGCAATCAGGAAAGGGTTGAAAATGAGATTTTTAAACCTTTGATACTATAAGATATTCCAGCCTTCCAGGCACAACATTTAATTATAGCAGCCGGAGTTTGCTTTAGCTTTAAATGAACAGTTGTGTCTGCGTAGACCAGTTCAGTTGTAAGACAAGAAATGCACACGACTGCCCTAAACGGGGGAGTACCTCCCACAGAAAAACTCCTCAGCTCCACGGACTCCAGGTCAGTCTGTGACTGAAAATCATTTATGTGAAGGACAGAAATAAGTGATGTGGTGGTTAAAGACATGACCAGGGCTGAGGGTGTGGAGAGAACAGCCCTGCCTTTGTCTGCTGAGTGCCATTTAGGAGCTGAGCCTTCTGGCAACCTTTGGCAAATCACGTAAGCTGTCTGCACCTTGTCTTCTGTGCGAAGAGAAAATGCCTTCTTCACACTGGTGTTTTGAGACCTAATTAAGATTTTCCAAGCACTTCCAGACCCTCAGATGAAAGGCATGCACAGAAAGCATTATAATTAACAGGAGCTTATCAGCTAAGCTTTACAGAAGTAATTCTTATAAATCTAAAACTAAATGCCTTGTAAGAAGCTTTCTACTACATTCCATCCCTAAAAAACATCATTTGTGGATATGATATTTTAAGATTTGTAAAAAGGAATGTTTATTTTCTTGTACTGGGATAATCTTCTGAGTGCTCTCATGCCTTATTGTGTTCTGGATCTCGAGATTTGGGAGTGTGTGCTTTGCTCTAGGATATATCCACATAAGGAGAAAAATTGATCAGACTGTGTCTGCAGATACTTTCCCATTTCTCCTATAAACATAAGGTTGTTTCCAAGTTATTTTCTGTTTTTCAAAGGCAAAAAATAGCAGTTAAAAATTAATTGACTTTACTGCCTTTTCCTGTGGATTTTATTTTTCCGCATTTGGCACATTCAATCAAGTATTGCTGCTACCAGAAGGAGAGGTTGGACTGCTGATGACTTTTAAGGCCATTTTTCTTACTCCATCTATGTGGAAAATACAGGAGAGACTGGACCTACATTAGAATCAGGAGGGCTGTGTGACCTGTGTCGGAAGTAAGTTGTGGCTGGGCTTGTGTAGGACCAGAGCCTGTTGCCACCCCTTGGTATTTACTGAAAAAAAAGAGAAGTGACAGAAGTGATGGGTGCAGTACCATGGTGCACATTAATAAGTACTGAATGTTCATGTCAGAGACAGTGAGCACAGTTACACTTGTCCTTACTTTAATAACAACACAAGGTTCAGATCCTGTTCTAGACAAGAGTTTGATGACTGTGATTAAACTAATTTATTTTCTGGAATTTAAACTTCAAAAATATTGCTGTCAAAATGGATCTGATCAACAAGTGGTTTCAGGGAACATGTAATAGAATAATTTGTAATGATCTGGGTGGTCTGCTGGGTGGGACTGGTTTGTATTTGTCCATAAAATCTGTCACCAGCCATTCTTTACAGTAGTGTGCTGTCTGGCAGGAAATGTATGTCAAGGAGAATCAATATTATCATTCCTTTTGGTTTTTCTCTGCTTTTCATGGTAACTGGAAAATACTGGATGTGGTGGGGCACCGAAACCATTTGTCACAGTGCTGTTATTGTCCTGTTCGGCTGCAGTGTAACATTCATTTAGCACTCTCAGAGCATGTCATTTCCGTTTGCAATGCAGCACAAGGCGATTCTTATTTCATTTCCTAGAAGATTTTGGCAAAATTAGAAGGCAAGTAACTTATCTTTGTCATATTTTGGCTGGATGTTTTCTTTTTTCCTTTTTTCCCCTTGGATCAGCAAAATGGAAAACAACTGCGGAGACAGCACTGGATAATTTGTTTTCTAGGTTACGTGGTGTTCTGAAGCAACAGGCAGTGATGATGTAGTGTCATCTCATGATGCTGTGATGATGCAGACACAGGTATTTCTTTACGTTATGCTGCAGTTTATCACATTATTTATCTAGTATTTATTGACCTCGCATTTGCTTGCAGATTTTAGGCATGGCTTAGCCTGTCTTTAATGCAGAAACTGTGCCTTGTTAAAGAACTGCTGGCTCTCTAAAAGTCAACAAAGAGATGTGGAAGGGAGAGGGATAGTGTGATAAATGTCCTGTTTGTAGGGGTCACCCTCAGCCAGGGCAGTGACTGGCACTCGATCAACAAGTGGAGTTCCTTGGTAAGAGAGGATAAAGGACTACAGTGTGTGGGTTACTGTTGTGTGCATGGGTGGAAGTACCTGACTTTGGGGACGCAAACAGTATTTATTTCCCCTCTTTTGCTTCTTCCCTTCCCTCTAAGCTCTGTACAAGTTGTTCTGGCATAATGATTTTGTTGTGCCCTGGTGAGTTTTGGTAGCTGTAATTCAACTCTCCCCTGAATTTAAATTGTGTTGATTATGATTTGCCAGTTAATATGGTAACTTGTTTATTTATTTGTTTTACTGGCTAATGTAATTGAAGGAGTACAAGCCCAAGGGTGAAAGCAGTCATCTTAGTAAAAATTGTTTTATCTACCTACAACAGGATATGTACTTAATGATGCAAAACTGATGGAGCTAAGATAAATCAATCTTCCACTGTAGGATAGGCTTCACTCACTGGAAAAAACTATAATGTTTGAGAAACAAAAGTAGCAAAGGAATCTAACTTCTTAGAGTAAATATTTTAACTTTCAAGAAACATTTTTTTTCCTAGTACCTTTTCTCATTGTCAGATTCTTTCTGCAGCCTTCAGAATATCTGAGGTATCTTAAAGGTTATAAATTTCAAGCACTCCTGCTCTGGCATTAACATACTGTAATTGAAGCACAGCAGAAAACTCCCTGTGAAATACAGAAGGTTTTTTACCTTGACAGTGGTTAATGTTATTTTTAAGGTCTCCTTTATGCATTTGGTCAAACAGGACCTGTCAGCACATCCTTCATGAGTAGTTCCACTGTGTGAAGTTTCACTCTTGGTCACTTTTATTTTTGTTACTTGTTTGTCTCATTTATTTTTAACTGGAGAACGTTTATGGGAGTGGCAAAGAGTGGAATTATCTTTCACTCGCACAATAGCATGCAAGAAAAGCAGAAAACATTGGGAACTATTGCTGTAAAATCATAAAAATGAGCCAGCAGTCAGAGAGATTGAAGCTGTAATGAGGGGACTTATTTCATTTGAAAGGCATCAGATTTTAAGTCGATGATATCTTCCTAAATTAACAGCCCTTCTAATTGAGGGCGAACTGTTGGATTGTAATCTTGTGGTGACATCAAGTCAAAGAGCTTTTTATGGATGGGTGGGAGGCTGCTGATTGCAGGGAGAAAAGGATGATATGAATGGATGGCACGGAGCTGCCGCTGGGGAATGGTGTGGATTGCAAACTGATGAAAAGCAAAGATTCATTGACTTAGAAGCTGCCGGGATGCATTGCTGTTACATCATGGTGAGTAGAATTGGGGCACGTGTAAAGCATTATCCTTTTTTAAACATAGATGAAATAAACTGTGTAGCAGTTGAGTTGGATTAATCAATTACAGTTTTGTTTTGTAGAACTGCAAATGAGTTGGGTGCAAATACACAAATAAAGGCATGTAAAGCACCATTTTAATTCTAAAATGCAACTGGAAGACTGGCATGTCAGATAATAGTTTGTATTTTCTTTTTAATTGGTTATGCACTTAACAGATTTTGACTTTTTGGCAGAGGAATTGTTGGCTTTCTTTGCTACAGATTTGTGCTTATTTCAGTATAGAAAAGGTAGCAATTTGAAGTACTGAAGGATTTAAGAGGCTTTTCCTGTCAATTCTTTCTCTCTGGTATTGGAAAAATGTGCTATAAAACTTTGCAGAGGCTGACAGAAATCCTGTAAGATGTAACGAAATACAGTTTTTCTATTTTTAACTTAATCTATAGGATTAAATGAATCATAGAGTCGTGGAATAGTTTGAGTTGGAAAGGACCTTAAGGGTCATCTCATTCCAATCCCTCTGCCATGGGCAGGGACACCTTCCACCAGACCAGGTTGCTCAGAGCCCCATCCAACCTGGCCTTGGACACTTCCAGGGATGGGGCATCCACACATCAGATGCTTTGAGACAAGAAGACCTGTCTTTAAAGTGTCAAGAATTCCATTCTTTGTCTAATTTCCTGTCACTCCTATTTCCAGACTTTATCAAGTCAATAATTTTGATCACTTGAATCCAGTCAGATACACTAGTGGTGAAAATTTATACTCAGAAATGTCCTGGTTTTGTGTGGTGAAACAACTTGTTAGACTTTTATGCCTTTAAATTTGTTTTCAATTTATTTTTTTAATAAAATAGAGACTTGAGAAAAAAGGAGCTTGATTTCGGAGCAGACAAATTTTGGAAATACAACGAACCAGGAAGTTGCTAGACAATTTTTTGATTCTTTTAACAGTCAGACTGTATTTCACATCACAGTTTACATTACAGATAATGTTAAATAGCATATGGTAACGTTCTTTGGATGAAATCCTAGTTCTTCCTAAGTTAGTGACAGAATTTGCATTGATTTCAAAATCATGCTCATTGTCTGAGTCATAATGAAAATTCTTCAAAAAATGTGATCCAGGGAAGAAATTGTAGCCTGCAAAAACCAGGAATGCAATTTGTTACTGAAGTCTTGTGCAGTCCAGGGGAAAGGAGAGAGTGAAAAAGTGTAAACAATCTTCTGCTGGGCAGTTTAGCATGGCTAGTAAAAGCTCACAGAACAGCTCTAAAAAACTGGTTGCAGTGGTTTTACAGCTCTCATGACACATCTGTTGTAAACAGTGACAAATACGAATTCATCAGTTCCTTGCTGTGTTCCTACTTTATGGCAAATATCAGAGATCAGATATGTTGTTGTCTTTAGGAAAGAAAAATGCTGCAATTTCATTTGTGATCCTCTTCAAGCACAGAAAAACTGTATTTTAAATTATTTCACGAGTTTTCCCTGAGCTCATTCCATACAGCTTTGTAATTAGGTCTGTAAGGGCCGAATGCAGTCCAGATGAAATCACTTGCATTCCACCTGCCTGCACTGGAGCAGACCCTGGACTATATATAATATGTGGGAGTAAGTGATAAGATCACCATGAATAGTCCCTCTGTTCAGTAATGACCACGGGGAATTCTAAGAATGTCTGAAGAGAAGCATCTTTCTTTTGGAAAGAATTTATTTGTAGCTTGAGGAGATCTAGGTTTCGAGGAAATTATAAAGTGTCTATGCAGACTATTGCCTGTATTTTTGTAAGTAAAGTAAACTCCAAAATTGCTACTGTCAAGCTGTGGAGAATTTCTTTCATCAAAATGATAGCAAGTTTACTTTGAAAACAGAAAAGTGTGCCTTGCTATTTTTCCATAAGCCTGATTGAGGTGAGTACAATAATAGGCATAAATATATGCAAGATGTATTGGAGTGCAACTTTATACAATTTCCAAATGGTTTCCTAGAAGTCCTAAGTGAAATTATTATATATAAGGCTTTCTTATGAGAACACACTCAACTGACAACATAATTTCAATAGAGGATACTTTGAACTGATCCTATTTTTTTTTTTCAGTGACAGTTAGAAAGAAGTACTTGACAGTCTCATTTATTATTATTATTATTATTATTAAAATTGGATAATCTTCCATATAAAATTTCATGGAAAGTCATTGTAAATAGGAATGATCCATGAATGTTTTTTGGCATTTTATTGGAAACCACTAGCATAAAGTTTGAGTGAGAATTTATACACTGAAATTGATTAGAACACTTAGGTAATGAATGGAAATTCATCATTTTAATGGTCAACTCAGAATTAAAATCTTTGCCAAAACTGTCTTATTAAAATGAAATGGAAATTTCAGTTGTTTACACCATACAGTCCCACCACTGGGACATGTTTGTGCCTCTGCAATTTTGCATATTTCTGTTAAAAATTACACTTCTTTGTTTCTTTGCTATTATCTATTGCATCTCTAAATACATCAAACTGTAAATGTCATCATAGTTTATGTTATTGTTTATACTGGAAATGTTTGACTTAATGCTCTTAAAAATGGAACTTCTTTATTCCTGTATCATTGACCATAGTGGGATCATGAATATTTGTGTGTGTCCTTGAACTTTTCTTTGAAATAAAAAGTCTCCAGTGCTGAAATCACTGCCATTCAAAAGATGTGAAAATATTCAAATTCCATTTATCATGAGTAAGCTCCAGCAGGAATGCTACTTAAAATGGAAAACCTGGCAGAAAGTTTACTGAGTTCCATGAGTTCTGTGTTGTTGCAGATGCATCTTGTATTAAGAGAGTTGAAAGGAAAATATAAATAGGAGAGCATTATGTCCTGTATATGCACAAGTGTGAATTCTCATGGCTCTGATGTCCCATCAGCTGCTGGGCCAGGAGCAAACTTCAAGTTGACTTGAATAAATCACCCTCACAGTGGTTTTAAAAGATGAGAATGGAAGATCTGATCTATGTGATTGGGCCTGAAGTATTTTGTGGTCATAAAATCTATCAAGACAACTTTTCTTCAAGAAAAGACAATAGAAGTGATGCTCCCTCTTCCCTGTATCCCCATCCAGCAGTGTTGTTGTGAATGCTGGCCTTCTTATTAATCTCCCAAATGGTCTAGTTCTTGTGTTATGGCAGAAATTACTGCTCTGTCTGGAATTCTACTGCAGTGCTTCCAGCCACAAATTTTTTGCTTCGGCAAGAATAAAATACTTCCAACTTTCAGCATACTGTACAGCTGACTATCTACACTGGGGAGCAGAGAGATTTTGTACTGTTGGCTTTGGCAGTTGTTAGATCTAAATATTGCGCCATTATTTTTTATTGTGTTCTCTTATAGCAAATTGAATGTTTGAGCTTTTAGAAACAAATAGAAAATGTTTGCTATTCCCTCCCTTTTGGGTTCCTTTTCCTGGTCGTGCACTTAGTGCCATTCACATTTGAATAGGTTGTTAGCTGTGTGTCAACCCCCTTTGTTGTTGTGGTTTCTTTATTGACAAGACTTCAGGATCAAGGTTCAGTGAGTATGGAGATGCAGATGCTCTGTGGCGGGAAGCAGGACATTGCAGTGGCAGCTGTGCATTTGCTTATCATGTATTTTTTTTCTTGGCTCTGTTACTCAAGTGCTACACTGAGTGAAGAGCAGTGTCTGGCAGTGATAGTTTTCTTTCCTGTGTTGAGCTGGTGCCATTTGTGACTTTGATATGATGTTGATTTGAAAAAAAATCACATGTAAGAGTGTTTTAAATAACAAAGTAATTGTAATTTACATCTAGCCATACACTACTATTAAGTAGCAAGTAATTAGCATGTATGTCAATAGTCTGAAGGGCTCAAGAACAGTTCTGTGATTTCCACTGTGTCTGGAAATTACTTCGTTGAGTACTGGCATGCATAGCATAATCAGCAGGTTTCAATATGGTGATTTAGAAATTACACAACATGATTTAAAGCTCAGCTTCCCAACAATAAGAGAAATGGATTGCTTAATGTACAGCAGGCCAGCTGTGTGATTGTAGACTCATTTATGTAACTACGAACTGCAACTTACCCTGTACTTCAAGTCTGTTATTGTTGATAAACTTAATCATATACTTTAATGTGTTCTCCTATGGCTGTGCACAGAACTCCCATTTGGCAGCCTATTTGATAGCTGTTTTAAGTAGGCCCTGGACTGCAATTAGCACCATGTGATATTGCTAGGCCTCAGAGCCACATCTTGTGAACTCTTGGTAAATATTGCCAGTTTGGCGCTTATTTGTGGGCTGTTCTTTTCTTTTTAAGTTAAGAAGCAAGATTTATAACGGCAGATGATATCTTTTATCAGACTGACTGCTGAGACCAGCCATTAAGCTTTTGGACACAAGCTTTTTTCCAGGTCTCTGAAAAATAGCTCTGATAATGTCAATTGATCATTTCAGTGTTCTCTCCTGCAAAAAGATTTGTGGATTGCTTTGGATGTTCCAGTTCTTTCCTTGAAAAAGGGTGAGTGGAGATTACTTGTAAAGTTGGGAAGAGTAATTAGGAATTAAGGCTTATATAAAATTTCCCTTTTGTTGCTTGCTTTCACAGGAGCCTTATTGGGATCTCCAGTAAACAAGGCTAGAAGCCATTTCAGTTTTGTGCTTTAGTTTTATACAAGCATGAACTTGCTTCTTTCAAAGGATGTTCACAGAAGAATCAGATGTCGAAGTCTTTACTAGAACAGTTAGTAAATCTCTGACAAAAGAAGCTGTTCTTATGCTTGACAGGCCAACTGTATGTTGTCTAATATAGGATTCCATTTTATGCAGGACTAGGGTTTGCTTTTTTCCTATTTACAGGAAAGTTTCAAGTAAAATTCATTGTTCTACCTGGAGTTATTAGAGTTGTCCAGCTTTGTTTTGAATCTGGATATGAAATGGAGCCTGTGTTGAAGTACAGGTAGTAGAGTGATACCTGTTGTCTCTGCAGATCTTTTTATAGATCATCAGTGTTCATTAGCCCTTACTTCCATGTATTATTTATTCCTTTCCAGAGATCAACAGGATTCTAGTAATTAATTTCTTTATTTTTAAGAGAACTCAGAAAACAGTACAACACTTTTGTCTGTGTTGTTGTGAAAAAAATTCAAATGGGGTTAGCATGTGGTGTAGAGTGCAAAGCATGGGGAATGTGAATGACCCCTCAATATGGTTGTTAAATCAGGTCAAGTTTGTGTTTGCCCAGTGCTTGGCTGCTCTTGACACTTGGGTGACAGGCAGGGATTGAACGTGGCACTGGGAGAGCGACAGGTTGTTTCAGCTCCTTCTGCTGCCATGGTATGGCTGTCGTGCTCATACCAAACTCAGCTCTTGTGGGTTGTCTGTCATGACTTAACATGAAGGTAGGGTTTTATGACTTCATTTTCAGAATTGCTATTTTAATTAGTCCCCTTAAAGGTGGGGGTTTTTTTGTCTCTTATCTCACGGCTCCATCTACTGTTGGTGCACTTGGTTATATTCAGTCTCTATGGTCGGTTTTCTCTTGAACTCACACAAAGCAAAGAGCTGTTTTCGCCTTTCACGCACTCTCGCTATTCAGTACCTTCCGTGTACTCCTTGGTCTCCCCAAAATTTCTCTGCTACTTCCTTCTTGCCCCTGATTTACTTTAAGTGCTGCTAGCATCACCATGACATTTCTCTGATTGATGATTTTATTAGTTACTCAGATATCTTTGGGTCACAGCCTGAAGACTGCTGCATGAGGGGGTTGTATGTCAGATGCTTAACATCTGCTGGAAAAAGCTTATCTGTGCATACATCTAGTTGTTCCCCTTAATTCTTATTATGTTGTGTTCCTGTTACTGTAATAAGCTTGCCCTGATAAATACGAATATATTTCACCAATTTGAAATGATTTCACATTTTTAGCCTGTTTCTTTGATGATGTCATTGCCTTGTTTGTTTCTCCCTCTCCTAGCCTCTTGTACATCAAACATGAGCTGCCCTTTTGTACTTCCAAGGCTCTCCACCATGATTTTTAGTGGCTGTAACCCTTGCTCTGTTTCTCTCAGTAATAAGAAACACTCTCACCCTTGATCAGTCCAGGACATGACCTTTTATTGTTCATTTTTTCCATTCTCAACTCAAGACCTTTATATTCTTTTTGTGACCTCTTGCAGCAAAAGATGCCACCATAACATCTGATGAGCTGCCTCATTATCTATCTTCAGTTCCTCATATAAAATCTCTTTTCTATAAACAAACCACTATTTTGAGGCTCTTGGGCAGGAAGTATTACCTTGCTATTTCCAAGGTGCCTCATACCCCTCCAGTTTAACTATCCAATGTACCTCTGGAAGCATTTCCCATGAGCTCTTTGGGACAGAATAACTTTGGTACAATGCCAGACAGAATAGAATGTGGCTTATGACTGCACCTCTGAGGTGGTGTGGAAATACAGATGATACTAACAAGCCCTTGCTTGTTTTAGCTGCAATAGGGTGAAACCTAGCCGTGTAGGTAGGGTGCTTGGAAACCTTAGGAAGGGATGTGCAGGAGGACCATTGTCCTCGTATTTTGTAATGCTCATGCTCTACTCCTGTGGTAGCAGTCCCTTGCTACTAAAGCTTGTCTGGTACTCATTCTGAAGTGAAAACTTCTCAAGTTTATGTTGCTTGTCTAGGGAAGGCATGAAACACAATTAAAATCAGATAGCATTTATTCTGGGAAGATATAAATGTGGCAGCACTGTTCAGCTGCTCCTTTGTGATGATTATTAATCATTCAGCATGCTTTATGAATGTTAAAAGCTGTCCTGGCGTGGTGCAGTGGAGAATAGCATGCTTCTTTCAGAGCTTCCAATGCTTCATTCAGGGCTTCCAACACCACCAGCCACGACTGATCTTTCTCTATAGCAAAACATTTCCCATGAAGGATTTTGCAGTGCCATAACCAAATCCTGTTCTGAAGTGTTTGTCTGGATACTATACTTTTGTGGACTACGTGAGGAGTGTTTTTGCAATAGTAAGATCTAGCAGGTAACACCAGGATTTATACTGACCATCTTGTTTTATTTCTTCACGGAAGGATGAATTTCCCAGCAAACCAGTTTAATTAGACTACTATTTACCCATCCAGTCCAGAACTCCTTTGTAAATTGCTTATAAACTAGAAATTACGGTTGAGTAGCATTTGCAGATGTGGTGCTAATGGAGTTCCTCCCTCTCTCAGTGCATCAGTTCAATGTTTAGGTCCACTCTCAGTCAGTTGTGTGTGTATGTACATTCATATTGGTATATGACTTGGCTTCACATATGTTAGCCTGTAATTAATATGATGAAACTGATTAGGATTAACAGAGACCACAGAGACTTAGTTTGGCATGTAATTTTTAGGTCTTACGTGTTTCATAGCAGTATTGGCTTATAATGATTCAAAATGTCAGCCTATCAGCATCATCCGCTGCTTTCTGTGGAAATGTCAGACTCTGAACCTCATCAGGAGGCAATTTTGTTCTTAAGAACAAAGTAGAACACACACACACATTTTTTGTACTGTGATATATTCACTGCTGGAGTATCATGTCTGTTGGAGAAACATGAACAACTTGCTGATGTTGGAAGGAAGGTCAGGGTGGTGTCACTGAAGTCTTTGTTTCCTGATCCAGTTGCTTAATGTAGGGAAGACCCAAAAGAGACACCTTTATTAATTGAGGAGGCAGCTTGAGGAAGAGTGGGGGGCAACCATAATATGTGGGACATGGGTTGTTGCACTGGCAAGATGGTAGCTGCTAAATTTAGGGTTTGCTGTTAATAGTGTTATTTCCCCGACTGGGAGATCCCCAACATGCAGATGAACAGCTTGTGAAGAGGGACATCCTGAAGTAGCAGGTAGGAACACACCTCTGTACAGCGGGGCTGCCTAGGCAGCTGTTTGGATTCCAGAAGCATTCCCAAAGTGCAGCTTAACAAAGCCATAACGTATCATTTGGACTTGCCTGGCTCTTCTTTGGTTCATACTAACCTCAGTAATTGTCATGACAAAACCCGGCCAACAAAAAGATCAGCCAAGTGTTCTATCTAGTCCTTGCTCTCGCTAAATGGGAGACTTCTTCATGATTGAATTTTGAGTTCTGTTGCCATGGATAAATGTCACACAACACTGGCACCCGATGAAACTGCTAAGTGCAAAGCCTGCAGACTAATAAGAAATATTGGAATCAGTGACCAACATTTAGAAGTACTTTTTTTTTTTTCATCCAGAAAATCCAGTTTTTCAAGCCCAATGGAAAGTAACTATTCCTCTAGATAATTCCTTGTGCTACACCTCTGAATGTCTTGTTCCTTAATGCATATCTGTCTGTTGTGGGAAGCTGTTGCTATGGTCTCTAATCTTTTAAATTCTTCTGGAGAATTTGGGATGAGTTTCAGTGGTAAACTGTGTAATAATGACTACAAGTGCCCAATCTGCTTAAATGCTGTCATCTGCTGAACTAGTGTGAGCAGGGCCTCTGGATTAACCAAGTGAATCTCATAGTGGACTCTGCAATCCTTACTATGTATAAAATTCTACACACATGCAGCAGTAGAGAGTACTACCTTGTACAGGCATTAACTGGAATTGCCTTTTTCACCCATAAAGTAGGTTTAGCTCCAGGCCAAACAACTCGTATTCTCTCATCTCATATTCTGAGCTCCATGTTCTCCATGGATATACCGAGTATTGCTGTGTCTTGGCTTTCCCCTTTGCCATTGCATGTGATTCCAGTGTCACTGTTAATGCCTAAACTGACTCTGTTTGTTACTATTACAAATCAGTGATTAGAACAGTTGAAAAATGTTGCCATTTTCCTGGAAATACAGCTAGTGCTGGGCAGAGCTTACTAATGCAAATTTGAGAAATTGTGGGTGGATGTTTTATTCCCAAAGGGTGAAATAGTTGACAATAGCATGGCAACTGAAAAACAGCAACACAAGTAATTTTTGGCATTCATATGGGGGCTAAGGAGAATACATGCTGTTCAGAAATCAAATGGATAATGAAGTATTTGGCTATGGCAGAACAATATTATCCAGGCTGTTCTGGAATTCAAAAAGCATTTGTGTTGTTCTGGAGCTGCAGTGGTAGAACACACACACACATTGCATATGTGTGTTAAATTTCCTAAGAGAAAATGGGTATTCAATTATTTAAGCTTCAAGGTGCCAAAAATGCTTAGGTTACATTTGGACTTAGTTTTAAAGTGCTCTTTAAGTAACATAAATAAATACTAATTTGAAATCAAACCAAATTTCAGTATTGGAGTCCAGTGCTAAACCTGTAACAAGATTCTGTGACCCACAAAGGCTTGTATTCATCAACTGATTTGCTTTCTGTAATTAAACCTTATGATGTCCTTGCTGGTTTTGATTATTTTATGTGTGGCTTGGAAGCTTATTTGTACCTCTCTTAAAGTCAAATAGATTTCTCACAGTAATCCTGAAAGTAAAAACCTGCACATGAGATCCTTGAAATCACAAGTATTACAGAGCTTTCTTTTACTTTAATTAAATATACCTGATTGCACAGTGAATGAGATGAACTTGCTGGAAACACCAGGAATGAGAGCTCATATCCAATGAAGAATTTTTTAAAAATACAGAGTTTCTTTAAAACATTTCAACACTTGTTGTGTCTGGTGCTCTTTCTGTAATAAAATGACACTGTCTTTACAGCACTTAATGAACTCCTTGTGTTCATACCCTGGTGCCTGCAGTGTGAGCTGCCTGCCAATGTCACGCTGTTGGTACAGCCAGAGCTTTGGCCTCCCAAGTATACATATGTCACCTTTGTCAGGTGTTGCCTCTTTCGGTCCTCAATCTGTTTCATCAATGCTTGGGAGTTTGTCTTTTGTGGATTTTTTTCCTTTCCTTTTTCTCCCTGCTGATTCTGTTTGTTGGAATTAGTTGCTCTAAGACAAGAATGAAGCATCTTATTGTGGAGAGGATGAGTAACTAAAGCAATGAGGTTGTGTTGTTTGTTAACAAAAATTTGAGTCTCTCCTTTGTGAAATGTAACATCAGTTGCTACAAAAAAAATTACTTGCCTTTTCCTTCTGTTCTTCAAGTATGTCATACCTTGATGTTCTCTGCTACAGGCAGTGTTTTGTATTCTGTTTGCTGAGCTGGTGAAGCCTGAATGTTTCATAAAAGCCTCTTTGGGAGAAAGAACCAAGCAATTTCTCCTTCATGCTAGCAGCAGGGTTATTAAGGCTTCATAACTTCTTACTCTCAGAGGAAGGAGCCAGAGAAAAGGAAGGTGGGCCAAACTTTCAGAATTAGGGATGAAAAAACCCACAAGCAGCAATTTATTGCTCTAGCTCTAATCTAATTTACTGAGTCATTCTTCTGGTTGAAAGGTTTTGTATTCTCATGTTGCACTGTGATTCCATGGTGTTGAGGCCATCATAAAAATGAAGGGAGGCCTGGAAGAAAATTTACAGAGACAGGCATAGGCAGCAATCCTACTGCTGCATCTCCTTGGACACCTGTGGATTCCAAGGATGGAATTTTAGTCAGAGTTAGCAGATTAGATTATGTGTCTGTTAACTTGGTTTCATGTTATTTACAGCTTGTTCTTACGAATTTAGGAAGTTGATTATACAAGGAAAACCCGTCAAGGAAACCATTTAACACAAAAATGCTGCTTATGGCTCAAAGTTTCTGAGCAGCAAACTGCAGAGGAATATTTTGAGAAAGGTGTAGGAGTTACATGCTTGGTCTGATCAGATGTCCTCCCCTAGGTGTCACCTTATGGCCACCACTGGTGGTAGAATCTTTGACTGGGCCTTGTATGATCATTGTGTTATTGGATGGACACTTTAAGAGCTAAAATCCAGTGTTTGTTGCTTGTCTTCTCATGCAGACAAAAATCCAAACTGCAGAGGTGATATTACATTGTTAGCAAGTAAGTGGAAGGCACAGCATGCACCAAACTACAAGGAACTCCCAGTGGGAACAGAAAATGTGGCTGTCTGGCATTGGCTTTCTTCTCTTGTGTTAGTCAAGGTCTGTTTGTTGGTATCCTGTTGGTTCTATCCCTGTAATCAGTAGTGAGCACAAAGACAGAGGAGTGTATTTGGTTCCTGTACAGTGAGAAAGAGGTGAGAGCCTGCTGTGCCACATGCTTGTAAGGCTGGCATCATTCAGGTTTTGATGAATTCACTCTTCTTTCCCCAGAACTTCAGTAATAAGGCTGTCACCATGCAGCTGCCTTGTTATTTCTGCTTGTTAGCTGGAGTAGGGTCAAAATCAGAGTGTGTGTGGCTTTGAACATGCTGGTTACTGGCTGAAGGTCCCGGTCCAGCACCTTATTCATCATATGTGTGCCCACTTTCCTCCTTCCGTTGGAACAGACTAGGCATGCAAAGGGCCTGACTCTTAGGAAGCATGCAGAGGGCTGGTTGGTGATTAACTGAGGCTTGTCCAAAAATCAGTGCTGGCAAAGTCTATGTCTTGCCTTTCAAAGCCTTAAGGCTTATGTTTTCTCAGCTTGGTCTCCTGTGGCACAGAGCCAAGCTGCCATTCAGGGGTATATTTGTATCCCCTTATCAATTGATGTGGACTTCCCACTACAGACGCTGTGGGTCTCCAGTGTTTCAGCAGCTTGTTCATTAACAAATGAACTCATAACTTCAACATAGATGGCATCAATAAATCACTGACCAAATTCAGCCAGTTCTGCAGAGCACACATCTAAATGCTGCCCAGATAAAACAAGCAACCAAACAAAGAAGCCCAGACTCAACAGTGTACCTGGATATTATTTGCCAGCAGCAGTGGTGAGACTGTCAACAACCCCTTGCTAAGATATTTCTGTTTTACCATATGATGATAGTAGCTAAAAAACCCCAGCCATAGAGAGAGCCCCAGGACTTTGTTTTCCAAAAGAAGGTTTCTGCCCAGAACAGAAATAGACTGTGATCAGAGAATGACTTGTAACAGTTAAAGTTGGGAAGATCAGGCCTGAGGAATTAAGGTTTGGGGTTTTTTTTCTGGAAATGTCTGAAGTGTTTGCTGCTGTAAGTGGAGGTAACTCCTTTTAAGACTATTGAAAATGAATAAGTACAAATCTCTATATACAATTTTAAATTTCTCCCCTTATTTTCTTTGCCTCTCTGTCTTCGTTTTATTTCTTGCATCTCAGAAAAATTTATACAGCGATTTATCCCTGGAAATTCATAACAATGAATACATTACAAGAAAGCAAGTTTTAGTGCAGTATGTCACTTGCAACGATGCAGGTCTCAAATTTCCTTTTTCCAGATTACTTTGTTAACTTTGGCCTACGAGAAGTCTAATTATTTATGTATCTGTATAACGCATTATGCAATTGTATACAGCCAGGCAGTATTTTTTCCTTGTAGAACCAATTTGTGTATGTGGATTCCTGCCAAGGAAACAGCTTTTCTGGCATTTAGTATATCTCTATATCTCAGTCTGTCAGTTTAACTCAGCACAAAACTCACTTGCAGAGACCCTGTTTGCTGGGTACAACATCTCCGAGTAACTGCCTCGACCCCATGCTGAGGACATTAGTCACAGAGATTGACCGTGTTGGGATGGAAAAGGAGAAAGAAAAGCCCAACATGACCCATCTGGTTGCACTCCACTTAAAATAGACATTCCTCTGATGACCCCCGAAAGGAAATTTTAATAAATACCTTTAGAAAAATGTCTTTTGCTTTACTGTGCTCCCTTCTTGTAAGGGGATAATGCTGTGCAGAGATACAGAGGATTTTTGGAGCCTGCTCTCCTAGCTTTAATCATCCTCTGAAATTCCATACAGACACATCTTTGGGGTTTTTTTCAAGTCTACATCTTGCTCTAAAAGTAGGTAATCTTTGAATCTCTATATCTTAGCATCAACTAGAAAAATAGTTCACTGTATGTATGTTCTGATTGTTAGGAATGAAAGCTCCATTTCAGAGTGGCTGCAGGAACTGTAACTCTTCAGCTCTGCTCATTGGTAAAAAAGTACAGCCAAAAAAATAAGATATAAGATCTTTTGCTGGACTACTTTTGAGTTGATCTGGGTTGACAGAACCTATTTCAGGCCAACAGTTATTCTAAGGTTTCCATGGAGATTAATGATGTCAGAGGAGCAACATCTGAGTTTGCTAGAAAACAAGGCTATAATGTTATAGTGGAGAAGTGAAGGCTTTGCATTTTTGTAAACTCATAGAATAGTGAAGCACGTTTTCTCAATGGATTGCAGTTTGCTTTTGATTTGTGCTGAGCATGAGCTGAAGTGATGCTTCTGCAGTGTGGTGCTTTTCCTGCAGTTCACCTCAGTGCTGTAAGTGATGATTTCAGTACTGCCTCGTATACCATCTGTTTTAGCTTCTCTTGTTCTCCTCACCTCATATTTTATGCATTCTCAGATTACTTTATTAAACTCTGGCATTTTCTCTCTGCACTGAATTGCATGTCTTAAGGGTGATGCCCAGGTTTCCCTGTGAGTGTATCTGCAATGCATGAGGATCAGAATCAAAGTTCAGCTCCAGCTCTGCTGAGTTTTCTGAACTGTGAGAGCTGCCACGAAGGAGAGTAGGCAGAAGACGGGAGAAGTGGCAAAGTGGGAAAATACAAAAGGTTAACAGAGGTGTAACGTGAAGCTAAAATTTGACCCTTAGGAATTTGAAAACTGTTACCGTTGCTTGCAGTTTTATAAAGATTAAACTACCACTCCACTGTGGAGAGATTACTGACGAAGGAACTGAGTGTGTTAGAATCAGTTGTACAGGCATTGCATTTTTGCATGGGGCTTTTGCAATGGGAGGATTGGGAGACGAGGAGGAGGTGCCTTGAGGCCACTGAAATTCCATAGCTTTTTAGCAATTCCTGAATGCAGTGCCTGTTCCCTTCTATTACCCAGGCTTTGTTTCGGTTTTGCTATTCATTGTTTAAGGGATTCTCTTAATGTCATTTGCCAAAATAGAAGTCAAGAAGCAGTACTTGAGCAGAAGATGAGGGGAAAAAAGACTTGTTCAGAATAAGAAAAATGGGGGGGTAAAGTCTGAAGATTTTATGCTTGAGTTGAATTCAGCTTTATTACTGAACCACTTGTTGCTTCTAGAAGCAACTGCCTGTAGAAAAGTGCTCATGTATTGAAGAACACTCAGGATAACAGTAATGATGAAGTCTCTCCTTTCCCTGTTTTTGTCAGGAGATTATTGATCAGAAAAGAGCATTTTCTGGAGCATCTACTGTGCTTCAGTCAGCATGCTTGCCTCTTGTTTCTTAACTGTCATTGTAACAGAAACATCTTTTATGAGGGAAGCACCAAACCATGTAAACTTGCTTTTATGACTTGCATGAGTTATCAATATGTACTCATATTTTAGAGAACTTATTTTTTTAGAAAGCAAAGCAGCAAAGCCTCTTTGAGCTCAGATCCTTTTATGTCTGAGTTCAGCAGAAAAGGACTTATTTTTTCCCCAAAGCCAGTTCCTAAATTCCTGAAATGCAAAGCTCTCACAGCGAGAGAATGGCCTACTCTGGAACAAACCCACTGACAGTTCCTCCTGAAAATCAGGACAAGTTAATACATTCCACATGTTCTCCGCCCCAGTTTTTCAAATTGATTATTTTGAAAAGCTAAGTGAGGCTATCTTTATTTTGCAGGAAATGTTTGGTGCCATTAGGCAGCAATGCTGTGGAAAAGAACAAAGCTGGAACAGCTTTTGATAATGTCCTCGCAGAAATGGCCAATTGCTATACAAGTGATACAAACAGGACTGTTTGTTCTCTCTGGGTGCTGAGCACTTGAAAATTCTCACACTTCATCCTGAGTCTGAAAAGGAGTGAAATTCTTTTGAAGCCTGAAATATTGAGCCATTTTCAACAGCTGTCCCTGTATCTGTAATACAAATGTATGACTGTTCTGCAGTAATGCAGTTATAAGTGCTTGATGATTACCTGGAGGGTGGCAGCTTTTGTGTTGCTTGATTTAAAAAAGGGGAATATTTGTTATGGGATTATGTCCTATGGAGCAGTGCAGGATTTTTGCAGGTCTGGGCAGAGCAGGTTAGCAAGTTTCATACTTGGATACCAGGAGTTGTCTCAGTGTGGGAAGTGAAGCCTGGGTGATTGCAGCTACAGGCTGCAATCTTGTTCTTACTATTTCCTGTGGGAGATCAAGGTTTAATGAAATGTTCTGTAATCCAGAGCAGTGCTGAAGCACCTCTGTGTTTGTTAAATGGTCAGAGGAAGTTCAGAGTAGAGGAAGGTTATCGAGAAATAATATTATTCTATATGTTTTTAAGCACATTCCTTCAGGAGAACACTTTTTCACATCCACTGAGTCATGCAGATAGTTGCATAATTGATTGATGTTTTATGTGTAAGTATCCTCCCATCCATCTGAATTTCTCCCTTCAAACAATGCCTTTTGACTTGGTTCTCTTACTCTCTTACCATGTTTGGCAATGTTTTGGTATGCTGAGTTTACTTGACCAAATATAATGTCCTGACAAATACAGAGATAGGAATCGCTAAGCTTCCAGCAGAGCGTAGCGTATTTTTCTAATATCACTGGGGTTCTTTATATTTTGCTGTAAAAAAGAATAGTCAGCTATCTGCTTCCCCCTCCTTATCTGCTAATGACTTGTCACCTCTTCACTTTGCCCATCCTGCCAGTGGCTTTGGCAATGAAAGAGCCTTTTGTAGGTACAGACCTCCATTAGCGACCTGTTCACTGGTGGGAGGCTCCACACCTCTTGGGAACAACCGATCTTGGAGGGAAAAAGAAGAAAGAGAACCCTATGTCTAGGTCAAATTTAGCAAATCCTTCAATGCTCCTTCTTGTGTATAAAAACTCATTTCTGTTTTCCCCAAAACTGGTACTGGAAAGGCAGAATCATAAAGAATAAAGTTAAAAGAAACATCAAGACCATTTGCCTTAAACTGTAGCCTTGCCAGACCTTGGTTGGTGGGAATAAAGAGAAGCTTTACTTGTATAGGAATGAAAGCTGGGACTCTTACTGTTGGATGTCTCACATGGCCAGTCTGCAGCATGAGGCTCCTAATTTTAGTTTTTCACTTTAGAAGCACTTTAGTGCCCTTTAAGTCCACATTTATACATGGAAGGGGATGTTTGTAAGTGCACACTCTGCAAATAACTGCATGGCTGACTACTTGTTTACCCTCAGCATGAATGTCTGAAGCTGAGTTTTGCAGGTGCAGGCAACACACAGACATTTTTCCCACGCTCTTCAGCCATCCCATCATTTTAGAACAGGGCCCTGTAAGCTCCTCTTTGAGGTTTTTCCTAATCAACTTTGTTTGCCACCATAATACTGTTTGTTTGCTGCAGGAGTTTTCAGTTTTAGGAGCAAGGAAATCACTTAGGCAATACAAAAATCATGGACTATGTCAGGAAGAACAGCAAAAACCAAAAAGTTGCCAATTCTTTACATGTTCTAAAGAAAGGAGTGTTTTTAATTAAATGTTGTTTGATTTATGTTTCGATCTAGCAACATAAAACACCCTGATGTGTCTGTATGTTCTTCATTTTATAAAAAGGAATATTTTGGTTCTGTGTGGAAAAAACCTCTGAAGTTATTGAAGAAGTTGCCTATTATAATTACTTTTTTCCATATTAAAGCCTTGAAGATGCTCTCAATTATGCAGGCAGAAAGATCTGTGGCTCTTACAGTTCGTACTCAATAAGGTGGTCAAAGTGGTATTGAGTCAGTGACGTCCATTCTGCAGAGAAAACCATCCAAGTTTGATAAATAAAAGACTGTTTCTTGTACACTCAGAGTTTTACACACTCCAAAGGTTTTGAATTAGTGAGCAGTGAGCATGTTACAGCTTCTCCCTCTCTCTTTTGTCATCATAGTGCTAATATTGAGGTAGGAAAATGTTGACTCTGTATTTCTGCTGTAGAACTGCAGCATAAACGGGGTTATCTAGGGTGGCACAGGACCTGCAAATTGAAGATTGAACCAGAGTTTGAACTGAATCCTGACAGGAGCCCCCTCTGCCAGAGAAACAAGCTGTAAATGTCTCCCAAACAGTCAAAGACAAAAGAGGTGGGCAGAAACTGGAATAAATTTTGGAGTCGGAATTTGAAGGACATAAGCAACTTGTATTTGGAAAAAGGAGAAAAGGGATGAAGAAAATATGATGCTAAAGGAGCAATAGACATGAGATGGGTATGAGAGCTTGGAAAGGAATCAAAGTGGCTTGGTAACAGCAGAGAGACTCACCAATTCAGCAAACCAGGGAGACCGAAGAGCTGGGGGTGTCTGAACAGGGCAGAGAACAAGCAGAAGAGGGAGATGTTTGAGAGCATGGAAAGGGCAGTGAGGGTACCAGGGGCTTATAAATACGAAGCTTGGGAATAGGACAGGAGAGCTGCCTTTCTTAGTGATGCTTGATAATAATGATTGAAAATCAGTTTCCATTCAAGTCGGAATTGTGATTTGTCCTAAAAGAGTCACAGCAGTTAAGCCAGAACATTCTTCTGTGCTTCTGTTATTATTGCTTTAGCGGATTGCTTCCTTCATCCCTGGGACTGTGAGGGGTGGCTGCAAATGTCAGAAAGATCAGCAGAAGATCAAGGGGAAAAAATAAAACTCTCTAGCTTCAAATTCGCTATTTCTGTTTCAGTCCTAAAAACATGTCTCTCTGTCCAAAGCTGGTCTGTTTTCTTTTCATCTATTCTCATTTAGATCCTGGGTATTTAATATCTGTAAACTTACCTTACCTAAAGTGCTGTTCTAGTTCTATCAGTGAACCTCATGCAGAAAAGTTGAAACCTTAAAAACTGGTAGAAATATATCACATTTTCCCTTCTGCAGTATATGTTTTTTTATTTATTTAAAATCCATGTGTAGACTTCTCTTTTTTCAAGTCTATGGGAAAACAGTGAAGAAAACAGCAGGGCCACATGAGGGAATTCCATATTTGTTTTTAGCATTTAATTTCCATGTAAAGGAGGATGCTGTTGACTCAGAATATTTCTTTCTTTTTTTTTTCCCCAACTTGCAAATGTTATGAAAGCATTAAAAGTTAGTTCCTTGTTGTCAGTATTCCAAAACAGATATTTGAGTAGTAGATTAGATGTAATATTTGTGTAACTTTGAAAACAGCCTTGGGGCTAGTGTTTATTAGCAGGGTATGAAACTGTATCATCAGAAAAAGCATTTACTTCTCAAGTGCATGTTGCATATACAAAATTGATCGCTTTATAGAGAAATTAGTGTCCCACAGTGATTGAGGGGCCATATGCACTTCATTAGTAGTATAAAACCAGAGAAATGTGCAGTTTTAACTGGTTCTTTGTGTAAACTGTGGTTCATTGTACCTAAGGTCTTATTCTTGACTTACCATGATTTTACCACTGCAAACCTGAGGAGGAGATGGCCTAGAACTGGAGAATTAGAGTTTGGGAAGATAAGCCGTCATATACAGAAAGGGTAGTTGTATTTCAATATAGAACCCTCACCTGAACTGTCTAAAAATCTGTAGAGATAACATTTACCACTTGTAGGAAATTATTTCAAAATACAAATTCTCAAAGAAAATTACTGAAGAAATGCTTTGGCTTTGGCCTCAGAAGAAATTATTGATGCAACAATGGCACAGCTCATACACTGTGGTGGTGACTTGCTTCCAGCTCTGCCTGCTGGATGTTGTTGGAATGTAATTTGTCCCTGTGGATCAGGTTGCCATGAACAAGCAGTACTCGGGACCTGATTATTCTGAATTGTTGGGTTTGGGATTGATTTTCCTTCTATCACAGCATCCATAAAGCCTCTGAGCTGCTCTGTTGCAGCTAAAGGAGGAGTTCTGTGTTCAGCTTTGCCTTTTCTGGTACTTCTTCTCATCACTGTTGCAAAGATAGTTGGATAAACCCAAGAATAACGCCTATTTTCCTGCAAAGATAGTTGGATAAACCCAAGAATAACGCCTATTTTCCTACAGAAAAGTTGAAGTGAGTGTTGGATTCATTGCTTCTCTTGATCCAGCTTTTGCTGTCCACTTAAATGGGAGACTGATTGGACTTTTTGTGATGAAATTACATATTTTAACTGTAAAATTGCAGATGTAGCTATTTTCAGAAATCTAGCTGCCCATCCAAGAGCAGCTAAAAATGACTTGTCTTGCCTCAGACTGGGATGACAAGACATGCAAGGTAAGTAGCCTGTCAGGCCAGGCTGTCTTGCCCCTTAAAGATTATACTGCTGGAATTCTTTTAAATACTGTTCTGCACGGAGTTCATGTAAATTAGCTAATTACCAGCCTCTGCTCAGGCTTCCATGAGTGCTGAATAGTGGAACAGAATGATTTAATTTCCTTAACATATTCTCTTGGCACTTTTGCATGCAGAATATGTTGCTCTAAAGCATCCCTTGATACCAGATCCTTGGCAGTGTTCCAGAAGGAGTTCAACTTAGAAACCATTCAGCGTAATTCAAGGGTTGGTAAACCTAGATTTGTCACCTTCCCTGCTTCACATAATTTTAGTGTCTGTAATGTGGGCTTCCCCCTTCTCTTGCAGAAGGTGATCTTACATAAGTGTTTAAACTGTGAATCAGGGATTACAGCTGGCACTGGTTATGCATATGATATTCTCTGGAGAGAGTAATTAAACTGAGGTGAAGTGATCATATGAATCTTAATATTTGCAAATTCATTACACTTTATAAAGCACTGCAGAGTTCTTGGTTACCTTAGTAAATGAGTGTGATTGTCTTCCACTGTAATTTTCAGCTTTGCCTTGTGCTTACTCTGAAATGCTTGCTGCTGTCAGAGACAGTTCACCTTAATTTCCCATTGAAATTCTTGTGACAGAGTTTGTATGTAGGGCACGGGAACACTTTGACTGGCTGAGTGTAAATTATTTAAGTCACAAAAAGTTTTGGGATGTGGCCAGATTGAAGCTAGCAGGAAGAGGAATTTGGTCAAGGTTCTGTTTCTCCTCAGTAGCTGGGTCCAAATGCTGGAAACAATCTCAGTATGTTTTAATTCATTAATTTTACTGAAGCTATCAAATAAATCTAAATATAGGCATATGCACTGGCAAGTATTAGCCAGCCAGTTCTATTAATTGAAACCTGCTGATGTCATTGAAGATTCCTTTACCAGTAGCTGCATTCCTAAGCTGTCTAGATAGCATTAAAAAAGCCCCAAAACACGTTTTAATCCTCAGGCAGGAGGAGTAGTGTCTACGTGTTATTTATATAAGCCCTGGCAATCAAGAGGAAGTTGTAGATCAACTAATTATGTGTTGATTACTTGTCTCTCATCTTACAACAGTATTTCAGTGACCAGAGATACCACGATTTCAAATGGAGAAAATGGATTTCATTTTCATTCTCCTTGATAATTCACCAGCAGTGTTTCCTCCCTATAGAATGGTAAATGCAGAATAAAAGTATGTCTTGGAAATCCTGAAGGTCAGTGTGTTGTGTGTGCTTCTTTGCTTAGTAGAGGTTCCTTTTATTGTGTCCTTCAAAAATCATGAATTAATACTCCAAATTATTTCAATTTATTTCAACAGCATAAATAGAATTCACCTTCCCTTTCCACGACACAGAGCAGTTACTAAGTGAAACTTGTTGTAGTAAGTGTAGTTAACCCTTTGTAAGTATTTGTAGGTCGTAGTATTGATGTTGTAGTTGGACTTTGCTACTCGCATCTTTGTTTATATGGCACTACATGTAAATCTGTCTTGGAAAGCTCATGTGTTCTCATTTTTCCTTAATCCCTTGTGTCTTTTTTAATCCAGGTTGAAGCTGGATTGGAAATTTTAAATAGTAAATCTCATGCAAGTGCTATAATTTATTTCAGTGACCTAAACATGGTAATAAGGATTGTGTGGGAAAGTGCTTTGGTCCCTAGTTTATCTTCTGTTTTAAGCAGCTATAAGCATCAGTCTTGCACTAAGCTAAAATTCAGTTTATTTTGCACCTCTTAATGATTTGTGTTCCTATTTTTGGACATCCTTATTTTTATAATAATTAATTTCAAATCAGACTAAATTTATAGAGGAAAATTATTTCAAAATTGTGTAAACTCGAAACTCTGTAGCAAAAACATCAACCATTTTTCTTTCAGACTTGTAATGGCCTATTCTTTAAGCAAAATATTCCCAGCCAAGTTGCATAAACTGGGGTGTTGGCCTTTCAGGATCACTTCTGTCCACTGGCCCAGCATGGGCTGATATCCTAGCTGTCACAGCAAGCACGTGTTGGCATTTATGGCAGAGTCTGCACATAGAAATTCCTGATTATAGGTCATACTGGAAATCAGTATTTTTAATTACCCCTTGTATTTCAGGGGGAAAAAAAATCATTTTAAGTACTGAACTTGCCAGAAATCTTAAATTAATACCAGCTGCTGAGTTTTCAAAGGGCCTGAAGGGAACATAGATTTTCTAGGTGTCTTCAGGAAATCGATACAGGGCTTAGTGCAAATTCAGGACTAAAGCTAACAGCCATACCTGGTTTGCTTTTGCTTTTTTAGATTTGTTTTGGGTTGGGCTTTTTATGATAGTCCTCCACATGGCTTCTGAACAAATGGTAATCACTGGAGTTTGTTTGCTTCCTAATTGTTTATAGTAACAGAATTCTGGGAAGGCCTTGTTGGAGTACCTGGTGTTGAGCAAAGCACCCAGTCCCTGGACAGAGATGGTGCCACTGGAGCCTCAGAAAAGATGGAAGGAACTGGGATAGTTTAGCCAAGAAACAGTAAAATCTTCATACCCACATTGCCAATGGGATTTTTAATTGCATCCAGCCATGAATTAGAAAACCTGATAGCAGCTTCTCTGTGTCCAGAGCTACTTTTTGTCTTTTGACACTGACAATTCAAATTCCTCATTCAAAAATATGTGTAATTTCAAACATAAAATGCAGCTGTGCTAAGAGTGAGGCAGTCATTAACCACTATGTTACCTTGTAAGCACCACCTTATTTTGCTCTTTATTTAAGGTTTCTCTTCCTTAAGCTTTGCCTCATACTGTTCATTTCCTTGTTGGCCATTGGATGTAAAACTCACCGATCCACTGGATATTGGCTTTACACTTACTTTACTGATGTCCCTTGCTGCCACTTGTAGCAAATATAGTGCTAAAATCCATGTTCTCTCCCCGAAACCTCCCTGAGACATCCTGTCTGTTACTGTTCAGCAGACATTTGACATCTTTGCAGGCCCAGACAGACCATGTCCAGTTTTAGTCCCTCCCTCTGTGCTGTGAGGTTGCAGGTTTCCAGCCTGGTCCAGATACCTGTTTCACTTTGGGTGAGAGCCAGTGGGATCTGCAGGTCTCTCCCACAGATCCATGAACTAATCTCCCATGGGAATGTTCTTCGCTTCCATCAGCCTTCTGGAGCTCTTGTAGGCAGACTTGATGAATTGCATTGGACAGGTAAAACCAGCTCGTGCCTCCTTGTCTCCTGGCAAAAGTCTGGGCTGTGCCTGGGGCGCCAAAGGATCATTCCTTTTTGGATGCTGATAAATGCCTGGTAAAATGCCAGCACTCTACAACAAAAACACAGATATGAAAATTCATATCTGAATCCCGTATCTTACTCTGAGTACTTGAAAATATTATGAAGCATTGTCTGCCCTGTTCCTCTGCTTTCTACAAGATGCTTCCAAGTTTCCACCTTTTTTTTTTGTAAGTTGTAACAGTCATTTTTCCATAAAGTGACAGCCAGGCTATGAGGAAGCTGAAGCTGCCTGTCCACTGTGTGGAGTGAACATGTCAGCTGTTGCTTTCAATTGGAATCTTGTACATCAGGTCATTTTTTTGGTTGAATAACGTTTAGACATATTACAGTCTCTGAAAATGATCATTGGAAAATTGATCTTTGCTTAACCCGTGGCTGTTAAATACTTGAGAGGTTTCTGTGAAAAGGAAAAATCCATGTGCAGTGGTGTCTAGGGTAAGGGATACAGAAATCATCGAAGTGAGAATTATTTAAAGTTGGAAAACCTTTTCCAGGGTAAAGGATATGGAAGCACTTGAATAAGTTGTCTGCAGAGCTTTTTGCCTTTGGAGCAATGAAGGTGCTTATGTGAAAATTAGTCAAGTCAATCTGAACAGAATGGGTTTGGTCCTTGCAGGGCCTCATTAATGAAGTAGAAGACTTTTTCTGAAGCTCCTCCAGTTCAAGGACAGTGTTGGATTTGGATTTTTTAGTTGTTACTTTGTATTTAGGTGGGGTTTTTGTGCTTGTTGTTGTTTATGGTTTGTTTTTTTTTAATCTGTAAAGATGCACAGACCTTTTATCAACATCCTTCATAAAGCTAATGCCATGATTTAATTTAACCAATAATGGTGAAGATTTTGTACATTAACATTGATGTCTGCAAAACTGCCTGAAATCAGATCTTTACTGACTGTGACATACTGTTATTAAAACTAACATCTGCATCCCTTTGCACAACACTTGTAGTCTTTGAATCCTTTAGAAACAATTAAATTCTGCACAAAAAATTTAGAGATGTCTAGGAAAATAATGAGATATCTCAGAACAGTCTCTGTGCATTGAAAAACACAACTTTTGTATAAGTATGTATATATGAACTTTTTGTATGTATATCTTTGTGTGGGATACATATATCTCAAAAATGCAACCCTGCTATTAAAACACAGGTTATTTTGAATGTGGTTGGCAGCACATTAGAAGATAAATCTTCCTAATTACTTCACATCTTCTTGTCACTAAATGTTGAATTTAGAACAGCTTGCTCATTTTGTAGATAGAAATAATTTGAAGTTAAACTGCCCAAAAGGCAAGATCTTATCTATTAGCAGAAGCTGTACTTGTTAATGTTTCCAAGCATGTAGAGGACAGCAAGAATTTATACTGAAAATAATCAGATTAAAAGGAAGACAGTATTTATTCTTTAGTGGAGTTCACCACTAGTCACATCTTTTGCAGCTGACAGTCACTTTGATGTGCCACTGTACTTGATGACATCTTCATGCTGAATTTAATCTGTCCTTTTAAGTCTGCCCAATCTATTTGTATTGTTTCCCCTGTGTCAAGGGATCACTGAAATAGGAGTAGGAGTCTTGCTGCCTTTAATATGACTGAAGCCATATTTTTCAAGGAATGACCATTCTGGTAAAGCACTCACAGTGAGTATCTAATAAAGGCGATTTAATAGAGGGAATTACAAAGCTAAGCAAAGTTGAAGTTTTACTATAAATTACAGATTCCTCTGCAGCATTTAGATTGGGAATGTTTGGAATATATCTCAGGAAAAGGATTTTGGACCAAGCATATTCAAAGCATGGAATAAAAATTAAACCCTTGCAAATTAGCATGAAAATATTGCAGATCCTATTTTGATTTGGTTCAACTATTAGCAATGACTATTAGTAATGGTGCCAGCTATGATTGAGGAGTACAAAAATGAAGTAGAAAGAGGGTGCTTATTTCATCATTACTTTGTGTGATAATGGAAATCTTTTAGATACTCCTGTGAGGATCGTTCTCTAAATATATTGGGAGAAATCCTGTGATGACAAGAGCCAATAATGTATGTTTTATACTGGGAATGAGCTTCCAGGCTGCCCTGCAATAATTTGATAGGTACTGTGGCAGCTTGTGACTGTGACTCCCAGAAAGCTGACCTTATAAACAAGTCAAAAATCATGGAAGATGATTAGTGAGCATTTGTGATGTTCAGAGGAGTGGACTGGGAGATTCAGGCAGAATTTTGACCCCCAGGATGAAAATGGCAATGAGTTCAATACCTTCAGCAGAACCAAACTTCAGGGACTGAGCCATGCATTGATGTGGTTTTAACTTCACCTTACTTGGACCAGCTTTGCAAGTGTATTTAAATCTGTAACAAGAAATGATTCACTGAAGCTCACAGAAGGCCGTGAGCAGACTGAGTCTCAGAGGTGATGCTTTGTCACATCTCCCTGCTCCTGTGGGAATGTAGTCCGTGGGTTTCAAACCTCTAGATGGAGTATCTGTATCCATCTAAATGAGCACACTTCTCCTGGCTGGTTACTTGGGTACATTTAGGTTGTGAATTGAGAGCACAAATGTGCTCATTGTGCAATGTCAGATTAGGTGTGCTGGTGAAAATAGACCTTTGATATATAAAATTAATACCATTGCACATCTGGAGAGTGAGAAATGAAATTATTCTCTTAAGTCATCTCTGTTTTCTGTCATTCATAGTCTTTTTTTTTTGTCTGTGAGGGGGGCCTGTTTTTCTGGGGAGCTTTCCAACCATCTGACAAACAAGGCTGTGTACAGTCAAGTTATTACTGTACTAGACTTTGACTTTCAAATCCTGAAGAGATGTAAAGAGTAATTTTCCTCTTCTACTTTATCATATTCCTTTGGGATTTTTTTAAAGGAAGAATGAATGTATATACAGTGTGCTGAAAGTTAAGGTTAAAATATTGAGTGGTATTTTTTTATTTAAGATCATTGATTTCTCCTGCTGTGTATATAAATTTTAACGTCAGGAAGCTGATTGCCTGTATGTCAGCATGTAGTAAAGAAAAATAATGTTAGCAGTCTGTGAAAAAGGTAAAATCATACTATTTATTACAAGATTTAGATGGAGAAAATTTCTTCAAAGTCACTAATGTTGTCTAGCCTTTTATCTTTTTTTTTTTTTTTTGGCTTCAACCCTTACTGCCATTGCCTGCCCTTCAGAAATCTGTTGAGCGTTTTTCAATAACTAACATCAGACTTAAGCACTGATTTGTCACTATGTATTGCTCTGAAGCAGAAGAATGTTATGTTTGTTACACAAAAGCAGGAAATAAAAAAGTTAGCTTTAATTTTTCTCCCTCCTTTCTGAGAGGAAGTATTAAATATATGAAGGGTATATGGGGTGTATGTTAAAATGGGGTGGATGTGCAATGTATCAAAGAATTATTCATGTTATTAATTATCTCGAAACAAATTTGTGCTGACATTGTCTACAATGCACAGAAATATTCCTTAAGTACTTTCAGTTCATTCCACCTGTATTCCTCACTGTTCTTGTTTTCTCCTTATTATAGCTGGTTAATACTGGTATTAGCAACATCTGTACCTATTACACATTCTTTATTATTGGTTATGTGCAAGAAAATAGCCCCCATGGTTATGTTTAGCAGAAATTGAATCTCTAGGTTCTGTATGTTTTCAGGTAAAATTCCAGTGTATGAATCCTGCATGAAACAGGCAATGCAATTTAGTAAGACTTGCTAGTAAGGCATAAATTCTGATTCATTAAGCAGATAGGACTGCCCTGGGAAGAACATCAAAAGTTAGACCAGATCATCTGGTTCTTCATCAATTTCAATATATTCACTGAGTTTTCAGTTTCTGTGACCTTTTAAAACCAAGTTTTCTTGCCATACTTGGATTCAGCATCAGAACACTATTTTAAAAATATTTGTATAGAAACTGTGCAAAGGCCTTTAGAAATGATGTATAATTTCACTTGTGTTTTGCTGAAGTAATCTTACCTTGTGCTGCACCTGCCTGGAGAGGCTCAGAGTTGGAAGACACAAGTCTGCCAGAGAGCTGCGTTTTCACTGCCTTGCTAAGTTACAGAGGAGCAGGTACTCATTTTCACAACACACAATCAGTATTAGAGCAATGCTGCTTGTATGGAATAATTTATGGAGGATTCAGTAACTGCAGCCTGTTATTCTGAACAGAGACAAATGTTACTGCAGCGTCTTGAAGAATATTACTGCAGTCTAAAATCATCTCTGATTGCTTTGTGATGTTTTAAGGCTTTCAGCCAACCTGTTTTGGGTGACTGTGAATGTGCTGTGAAGCAGAATTCACACTGGAGTGTTGCAGCACACGGTATGGTTGCCCTACATACCATAATGTGTAGAAATTCCCAAGATCCCTGGGCAGGCACTAAATGAGCTGGAAGCAGCCTGACTGTAGTAATGTGGAGCTGTGTGTGGCTGAGAACAGACTAAATCAACCAGCACAGTAAGGCTGTTCCAGCACCCCAGAAATCAGGATATAACACCAGAGCCAGCTGAGAGTCAGCTCAAAGCTGACTCGCTCATCTGCCCTTCACTACACAGCAGAAATGTGGCCACTTGAATAAAAGATTTATGTGCTGTTGCAATCTGAGCTGCTTTTTGGGTATCAGGTATATCTGATCTTTGAGCAGTGAGGGACCACCTTATTCCACATCACTTAATTCATGCCAGAAGATTTTGTATGTGAACAGAATGGTGGATTTAGGCATCGTTTGTGCCACGTGCCAAAGTCTGAAATCATAGGGCTTCAGGTAACTTGGCTGGAACTCTTATTTATAGTTGTTCCTTATTGTTAGCCTTGAATCTTGTGGTAGTTTTTATCCTGGTAATCAACCTGGTGTGTGTCCTGGTTTCATATTTTTGCTCCAAAGCAAAGCCACAAGTAAGAAAGGCATGTTTGGCTAGAGATGACATTATCTTGTGCCTGTCAGGCCCCAGTCTGAAGGCAAAAGGAAGTTTGATTTCTTTAATTGTAACAGAGTACTGTCGGACATATGAACTTAAAAAGAGCTGCCTTTGTTTCCTTGATCTGATAGTTCTGCCACAGTGATGGGTTTGCCTGAGTAACTTATTCCCTCTTATCTTGTGGGTGAATTTGGATTTCCGACGGAAAGTGCAGTTTCTCTGCTTATCACATCCAGCACTTGATTGAGCTTGTGTTCAACCTGATTTTCAAGTATTGCCATCCTGAACTTTAAGACAGGTGGTTCTTTAGCCACAGCTTCAAAAACAAGCTAAGAGTAATTTCTGTCCATCTTTGTTCTGCTTAATATTTCTGCTGTTTCTTTGTGTTCAGTTTATTAATAAATCACATGATTTATTAATAAATAAATAAATAGGCTCTTGAAAATGTTTCATCTTACCAGCCATGGTATCTGTTGCCCATGAGTTTGCTTTTTTACATTACAGTTCCTAGATGGCTTTGTAACCAGGTCTTAAAGCAAATTTTGCAGTCTGCTTTAACATTTAAAGAAGTAGCAAACTTGCTTGAGAATTGGTAGATTAGACCAGCAGTCCTGGCAAAATGAACTGCAGAGGATCAAAGCTGAGAGTACACTCCAAGTCAGCCAGTTTTCAAAATTAGAGGTCTTTCTCAATTACCTGTGTGAGACCAGTTCACTGCCACCAGAAGTTGGTGCGCTTGCTTCTCTCAGCCAGATGCTGACAGTCTGTCCTTTGTGCTGCTGCTGATCACGACTTGACTCCTGTGTAACCAGGATACAGTGCATGAAGATAGCAGAAAGTAAGAGCTTTCCAGCACCACACAGAGGTGAACTGGTTGAGCTGGGATCACTCAGGCCAGCAGGAATGGGATCATCAGAAAGAAAGCAGAAGCAAGGGGTTAGGACCGGTCTTTTCAGTGAGACTGAGTTGGATCAGCTCCTTTTATGGTCTCTAATTGCTCCAAAAGCACTCAGTTTTTGCTGGCACTCTGACCAGGCAGCTGTGTGTTGCGTTTTCCTGGATTTTTTTGCAGTTAGGTTACTCTGGTTACTTCTGAGAAGCTGGTTGTCTCCAGCACACAGTGGTAACGATTGACTTGGGGGCAGTGGTGTCCACTGCTCAGCCTGTTTACAGAGCTAACAGGTATCTGTGCCCTTAATGTGGTTAATAAAGAACACTCGGAGGTGAGCTCAGCTAGGTCACACTTTCTTACACACAAATCTTTATGCAGGTTAGTTTGCATACAACAGTGAATAGTGTTATTGATTAACCCTTAACGAGCCCATGCTATTGAGATTTTGGAGAAAACAGTAGAAACGTTAACTTTGGAATGGAAAGCTGTAACTATAAAATCTGTTCTTTCTAGTTTTGTGCCTGTCACTTTTGTTTTAGAAGAAGCAGTAGCCTCTCTATTCCCTGTGCTGCCTTTATCTCCGTCCAAAAAGCCTTGCCAACAACCTGGTATCTCAGTAAGCACAGCCTGGTTGCCTGCTTTTAGGAGGCCCCTGCCAGCTGCTCAGCATAAAAAACTTGCAGAACACTCTGATGTTTCTTGGGATGGCATGGGCCTTTCCAGAGAAACACCAGCTGGGCCTATTCCCTTCTGTCTTCATGTGCCCGTTTCACTCAGATGCCCAAAGAATAAAAGCATATATGGAGCAGAGAAGAGACTTAATTCAGCAATTCCATGATTATGCAAGGCACTCTCTGAGATGGATGGGGATTATACCGACAAAAAGATTGCAGAAGAGTGTCTGATAAAAGCAAAGATTTATTGATCTAAACTCTATGTTAATATTTAAGAAAACAAGCAAACCAACAACTCCACAGTGTGCAACCTTCCTGATGCAAGCTTTCAACATGGAAAAATGTAGCTATTTCACAGAAGATTCATTTTAGACACTGACATCTTTCTTGGTCAGTTCTCCATTATATAGTGTATCTATGTAGTATCTGAGTGCTCCAAAACCAATAAAATCACCTTCCCTGGTGATGTGGAAAACCCACATTTTTGCTTTTAACAGAGGGGACTATTGTGACTTGTTCGGGAAGGATGGTATCTTAAAGAAAATGGAAACCAGAAATGCTCAGTGGTGGGTCTGTACCTTTACTGTAAAAATCCTTCTGCCTATAGTTTTTTTAATATGGAAAAACTGCCAATTTCCTCCCTTGAAACAACTTTTCCATGGATATTCTCAAGCCTTTCATTGTTTTCCTGCAGAGTATGGTCAGTTGTTTCTTTTTCAACTCCTGTGACTGGCAGTGCACTTTATGGTCCGCTCGCACAAAACAAGAGTTAATTAGAGTCTTGGATTGGGATTAAAAGCATTTTAAACAAAAAATTATCCTCAGGATGTTAGGACTTCTCTGGGAACAAATAGGATACAGGAAGATGGGAAGTGGGATTTCGATCCGTGATTTGACAATCCAGTTGTCACTATGCCAGAGTGATGTTTCTGTCCCATCACCTTATCCATTCATTCTTTTGGCAAGTTTTATTTCCTATGGGAGTCAGCTACAATTAGTGTTGTCCAGGGATAGTGTTTCTTCTCAAGCTTTTTCCATGGCATGCAGCTTAGTTTCCAACATGCAAGTCACACATGGTGACAAGAATCAGATGCACCTGTCCTTTAACCCCGACCCACTCCAGAGATGCAGGTTTTTAGACCCTGAAAAGAAAGGGCTGGTGGGTGTGTACCAGTTGAGCTGGGTCATTTCACTGCCTGAGGTATTTTTAGTATAAATTGTGTACTCACATGGAAGTTTAGAGTGATTGTAATTACATTAGAAGGGTTTTTTTATACACAAATAAGCAGCTGCGGAAGACTGAGGGGAACTGGGGACCACAAAGCATCAAGTGCACTGATTCACTCATGGTAACGCTTTTTCTAATGTGTCCACTGGGATGTTTTGCCTAAAGTCTACCTTTACTCCCTGCTTCAGCAAAAGTCTTGCTCTTTATCAATCTCAGCAGGACATTTGTGGTTGTTTTTCTGCTTTTCTTGTTTACTGGACTGTGAGAGATGCTCTGTCATCTTCTTTTCCTCAACAATGCCTGTACTTTGATTATAAACTCTAGATTTTTCCTTTCAAAGCAAAACTGCACTGTATTGCACATACATACTGTGTGTATCTGCATCAGATTTCCTGGGGTGGTCTCTCAAATCTCAAGATTTATGAAGATACCTGAAGTGCATTTCTTGTATGCATGCAGAAAGTGTGGGCTGCAGAAGTACGACATGTGTTCACCAAGAAAGGAGCAAAGGGGTTTGCTAGCCAAGGGCAAAGAACACTCTTCTTTAAGCTTTCAGTCAAAAAACAGTCTAGACATTTTTATCACATTAAACAGTCTGAAGCATTTAATAGGTATGTGACAGGAAAAAAAGCAGTCTGAACTAGATGACCAGTTTTCTTATGGGAACAGCCTGCTGAGCTCAAGCTTTTATTCTTCGCAATGGTAACTATTATGCTGGAAATGCTTAATGATGATACAGGGAGCAGAGCTGGTTTTAGACAAGAAAAATGTAACCTTTGCTTTCTACAGGGTCTGCTATGCAGTGACACTTCATTTGGATGGGCACTGTGCTTGATGAGTGTGTGTGCCACTTGTTACTGAGGTGGAGGAGGCCAGAGTGGATAGTGGCAGCATTAGTTAAGCGCCACTTAAGAACACTTCAGTGCATCCAGCCAGTGCAAATGGCAAAACATTTTCTTTCTGTCTCAGCTAGGGTTGCTTTATCAATTTTTATGATGTAACTAATTGCATCTGTTGATTTCCATTGCATCTGATGGCTTCCAAACAGACTGTTCTTTTTTTGACCTCCGCTCCCTTTTCTAGAATCAGTTCTTCTCCTCACTCATCCCTTGGTCTGTCTGAGGCATGGGGCACTGCAGAGCTCCTTGTCTCTGGGAGCCCAGACATCCCCACTCCTGAGCTGTCACAGTAAATTACCCCACTCTGCTATTGCCTGTTCTTACCACTTCTCTTTTTTTTTATTCCCCCCACTCCCCGCCAAACACTAGCATTTTGTTTTGGTTTTGTTTTCTTAGTGTGTATTCCACTGCATTCCTTCCTTTCCAGCCACTTTGCAGAAACCCAGCTTCATACTTAGAAAAATCTCTAAAAATATTCTAATATTCTTGCCTGTGCCGTCCCAAATCATTCCAATTTCAGCCATCTCAAACTTCCTGCTGTCCTTTCCTAGTATGGGGAAAATGTGGCCATCTTCCTTTTCCATTTTAGCTGTACTGGTCTGCTCGGGCACTTGGTCACTCTCTCCAAGCCCTCAGCAGTGTTAGACACCTCATCCTTGTTCTCTGTATTTTTTTCCTGTTGTTGGTTCTCTCTTCTTGTCAATTCTTGTGCTCTTCTCCAAACACCCGTTTCTTTCTCCACAAATGGTTGTCCAGAATCGAGCATGTCCTCATATTTCCTTTCCAGGAAGGTGGTAATAAAGAAAAGGGATGAGGAGGAGGAGGCTTGGAGAGGTATCAGCTCTGCCTCTTATTTCCTGCTGCTCCACTCCATCTTAATGCTAGGAATTTAGAGAAAGTGAGTCCCCTGACTCTGGTGACTCCACTTGGTCCAGAAAAATCCGAATAAATTGAACCTCTCAGCATGCTGTAAATCCTGCTGTTTATTATGAGATGTCAAAGAAGTGTTCCAAATGGGCTGTGTATGCCAGCGTGCCATACCAGCACCCGTGACTGGCAGACTGGCTCTCCTTTTTGTCTCTGTCCTGGACAAATAAGTTACATACCAACACTTTTATTTTTGTCCCTTTTGGAATCAAATCGTCCACTTGGAACAGTACAAAAATTAAGATGCACTTCCTCCAGAAATTTTCATATATATATATATATACACACGTATATGCATATATATACATGGGTATATGGATAAGTTGAACAAGCCAAAAGGCATCCAGCAGGAAGATTTGGCAAGGCTGCTGGCTTGGAACACTCTCCCACCCCTCTCTTTAATAGTTGACATGCCTGGTTTTACCCCATTTCTTAAACAAGCAATACATTAATATTCAGAATGGCATTTTAGGGGCATTGTTCCCAAGTATTGTAAACAACTGAATACCTCGATAATGACTGTATTAGCACTCTAAAATGTTTCATCAGATAAACTTTCTCAGAAGTCTCCCAAAGTCTTCCTTTACCCCACAGAGACAACAGCTGTCAGTTCGATAACAACTGCTGTGACAGGAAACAGAGCACAATGTCAAGAGAGTTGTTTTAATATTTGATTAGTAGAAATGAATATGCAGATTGCATGGTTTCTCTGAGGCAGGAATTAGTGAAAGAGACTGTGATGCCATGTTTTATGCATTCCTATCTCCTGCTTCTGGTTAACTATGAATTTACCAGCTAAAGGATTGGTGGTATTTGTTCTTTATCCTTGGCCTTGTTACCTGCACAATCTTTCTTATTCTATCTCCATTGCTTTTGGGGCTTCTGGGCAGTGGCTCAACAATCATTTAAAAAGAAATGTTGCTGAAACAAATTGACAAGAAATGCTTGCTCTGCCACCTACCTACCGTAATGAAGTAAAAATAATAACCGAAAGTTCAGAAGCAGTTGCTTTTTTTCTCGCATCTCTATGAAATTAAAGATATAAATAGGTGATAACCTGGTATATCTCAAACATGGCTGTCCATAATTGTCCTCCTGGAAAGAGGGTTTCTGGATTTTTAAATTATAGGCAGAGTTTTGTTTTTGGCCTTTCCTAGTTAGGTTACATTGTGTTTAGAATTGGGGCACTCTCATCTTCATCAAAATGCCCAGTTTGTTAAAGACTTAATACTCGGTGTTATTGGTCATTAAAGCTGTAATTAAGACAAGTTTTGGTATCCTTATTCTTTAGAAGAGGGGAAAGAAAAATGGGAAATGGCAAAGTGTCCATCCAGAGCACTCTGGCTCACCACCAGCTGTAATCCAGATCCCTTGACTCCCATCTATCCCAAAGGGGAGGTATTTTCTCTGAACAGTTGATGATGAGTGTTGTTTCTGCCTACAACAAGCAGAGTGTCTGGGGGTGACCAAAACAGACAAATGGAGCCAGACAGTAATTATTATGATGATTTTTTCCCCCATCCATTAAATGTCATTCAGATTCACAGATCTGCTTTTTGCACAGGAGTGTTGAAGTGCACACTGATACTGACTGGGAGATACCAGAGAAAGAGTGTTCATTAAAGGCAATTAGCATATTCTTTGATTTGGGTTGTCTTGGGGCTTTTTTTATGTGATGCGAACTTGAAATCTTGACAGAAAAAATAAAATGGAACAAACCAACTAGGAGGTCTGGTGGGAGCTACAGTCTGCTCCAGCCACACATCAGCTGGGGCAGCTCACAGCTGCTCTGCTGCTGCACTTACCTGAGCTCAGGTCCACCACAGAACTGAGGAAGGAAGAATGGCTGCATCTGGAAATGTCTCCCACTCAGGGTAGGGTTTGGATCCACTGCAGCCACTGGGGCTGGCTGCTCAGAAGGGTGATGGATAATTTCCATTCCAACCAGCTGATAATGCCCTGCCTGCGTTCCCCTGCCTTTGAGAACTGATTGGGGAAAGAAAGGGTGGTGAAAACAAACAGGCTGTGGGATGTGAGGAAGGAAGGAATGTAGTGACCAAGTGCAGATCCCAGATCTACGTTTCTTGCTTTTCATTCCATTTTAATTCTCTTATTTAAAGGAGGGGGTACAAACTCCAGTATCTGTAGGGTGTAAGATGGGTGCTGAGGTGGAATCTGAGCAGCATTATGACTTCCGAGACAGGTAAAAAAATTTTCTGACCAGTGCCATGGGTTAAATTGCACAGTGACAAGGTTGCCTAAATGGTGTGTGGTAACTGTAGTTCATAGGCTTCATCGAGGGTACCAAGAAATTTGTAATTAGTTTAAACTTTCAACAAATACCTACTTTTAACACAGTGCCAACTGTCAAATAGTGAATGCAGCTTTTTGATACGAATACATTTTAGACCACTGGAATTTCCCAGTGGTCTTTGCTTTGTCTGAAATTTTAAGCCAGCAATGTGGGTCACTCTTTGTTTTCTCAGAAATCATCTAAAACCCCAGCAAATTAAAATGTCACTTTCCTAATTTTAGATGTTAAAGTAACATCTATGTTCCTCACAGCTTATTAGTTTTAAAATATCTGTATATTTTGAACAAGCTCCTACTAAGTCATGTCCAAACTTAAATAAAGTTTGGTTGGAACTAAAGTACCTGACCATAGAGGGATTATTTCAAACACACAGGGATTTAAAAGTTATTACAAAATATGAACTTGACCTTTATAACATTTCATTAATACAAGGTCTGAGTCTGTGTCAGTGTTTGGAAACAGACAACTGTGTCCTCAGGATGTGGTTGTGGAGCAGCTGATATTCGTAGTCTGTTTTATTTTTGTTTGAGGTACTAGTTTGTGTTCTTTCCAAAACTTTTCCTTGCTTTTAAAAGTGAAAGACTGCTGATGTTAATCTAGTTTGAAAGTTTGTTTTCCCTTTTTCATGGTATTTATAGATAACAACTGCAAGTTTCTAAGACCATATTATTATATATCCTTGGAACCCTTAACTCTTGTGTCCATAACAGGAGTGATGCTCATTTGAGGTTATTTGGTGTTGATCTGTACTCCCACCAAATTCTTCTTAGAATTTTAATTTCAAACATTTATTTATGTCTTCCTATGACATTAAAGTACAGGAATCACTTCTGCTTGAGATCTCTTAAAGCACAAAGCTCCAGAATGAAACTAAAAGGAAGAAACTGAAGTTTTGTCAAAATTACCCATTATTTTAAATCAAATATTTAAAAGATGTGTTATCTGTCAGCTGCAAATTAAACAACAGTAGAAACTAAGTATGGTGTTAATTGCCCAAAAAGCATACTGAAGACTGTTTCATTAATAAATCAGATAAGTCTCTCTTCTTGGGGTTCATTGCTGTAATGATACAAGGTGTCAGATTTTTCCAAACTGTAAGGAGAGAATTTGGGCTTAAGTAATTGAGAAAATACTTGAGGTATTGTGCAAGTGCTACATCTTTCTTTGTTTTATTATTCCATGAGGCAGCCATTGAAAGCCACAGAGTGAAGTAATTAAACTTAATAAAAGTCACTGCTGGTTAAATCAAGATACATTGTATACATACATCACATGCTATAGCAATTCAGAAAAGATCTTGACAACTATTAACACAAGCCATTGCTTCCATCAAAGTCCAATTTGTTCTCTATTACTACCTGGAGAGGGGTTGGCTTCCAGGAAATGGGATGCTTGACATTATACTAAATAAATCTTGAACACCTCTAACACTTCTGTTTAACTAAAAATAAAACTGTAGCATCTTTGACATTTTTAGACAACTTAATTTGTTTATGTGGTTAGTGTTTATCATTGGAATGAGACAAACCAGGGAAAGCTCTAAGGAAATGTTCTTCCTCGTGCTCATGTTATGTGATGAAGTTCACTTGACAGGTCAAAAGCAAAAAGTTACTGTTAGATGGATACTGAGAAATATGTATAAAAGAAAACAAATTGTCATTTATTGTGTCTTTTGATGAGTCAGGTTGCTAAATTCTCTGTACAGCTGAAAGCATTATGAGCACATCCTCTCCTGAAATAACCCTTTGGGAAAATTGGTGCCTTTGCCTAGAAATCATCCCTTACAAAGATCCATGCCTTTCACCTTGCCTTTTACCTCTGCTGTTACAAAATTGAAAATAAGAATATCAAATTTTCTGTCAAGAGAAGGAAAGAACAACAATGAAAACAACTTCTAATATTCAGTAAAGTTTATAATTTTGTATGTCTGTTTTACATTTTTAACACTTAATTTTTTAATAATTTCCAGTTATGATAGCTCTGGATTTTTGCTTATTATTCAAATCATACCCTTTCCTAGGAATATGTATGGTTTGCTTATTGCATTTGAAGTCTACTTAACCATGAGTAAAAATGATTCCTTTTTACTGAACATTCTGTTGTTGAAATTGCCAGGTTGCTGGCATTTAAAGTGGTGTCTGTTTAAAGGCTCATTTTGCTCAGCAAGTGGGACTAATATTGTTGGTTTACCATGGTGGCACACAAGGATTGATCCCAGTCCTGTCAAAGCTGTGTGATGAGTCCAGATGATTTTGGTGATCAGTCTGGATCAATTCAAAAGGGAAAAATCTGCCTCAATGACTCTGTATTGCTGCTGAGCATGGAAATAATATGACTTCTCAGGACAGCAAATATTTGTGTGGAATTAGACCTTGAGTGACTCTTCTAAGAAGCTTTCCATCATGGCTTGATTTAAATATATTTCTAACTGTCAGAACATAATGTTATGCTGTTGAAAATGTACCAGATTAAGTAGGAATTCTACTCGTCTCGTTTCAGCAGTTGTTGTTTTCCGTGGTCAGCAGATACACTCATTTTTAGCCTGGAGCAGAGCTTTGCAGGAGCAGCCTCACTTGTGTGGAAAGCTGAAGAAGAGGTTGGTTAAGAACAGGCCACTTCTTGTTTTGGTCTAACCCCTTAGCTGGCCCTGCATGCCAGTGCATTCCAGCAATTAAAACCAAATGGAAAATGAGACAAAATGGAAATTGAGACCTGCTAGACGATACACGTCCAGGCGCCTGAGCTCTGCTCTGTATCTCTTGTTGTTCCTGGACTTTGTTTTGGGGAGAACTGTTTTAAGTTGCTTGCATTAGCTGTGGGAGTAATGCGTTTAAAAATAACCTGCTGAAAAATTACTTGATAAAAAAGAAACTCAACAAAATTTGATTATAGAAAAGCCTGGAGAGCTGTGAAACCTTGGAATTGCTTTACAGTATAGTGTGGATACTGCAGAAATTCAGCAGTGTGGTTCTCCTATACTGTAGGGGCTTTCATTTTCTTAAAAGTTACTCTAAATTTTAAGTTCCTAGTGTTGAAACCAAGGTTTTGTTTTTAAAAAACACTCAGTCTCTGCATTTTGCATATGGTAATGATGATAGGTTTATGACCAAATTAATCTTTCATTGAGGAGTAAATGTATGAAGATCTGACTTTTCTTCCTGTAAATATGTAGAAACAATTATAATATTTGAATATGAAAGTACTCCAGAGCCTTGTTAAAAAATGAAAGAGGCATTTTAATAAGAATTTCAGTGCTGCACTGCCTGCTTAGCCTTGGACAGCTGGTTCCTCACTCTAGCCCACAACACTGCGGGTAGACTTGCTGGACCGGGCTGAACTCCTTAAAAAAAAAACAAATTTCAAAAGTTAAATCTGCTGATGTAGATCTGGTTGTCTTTGTTATGAAGAGACTTGTTTACCAAAGAGGAGTGGTGGTGAAGGTTATATGTACTTCAAGGGGGAGAAGGAGTTGGAAATTCATTAGTTTGTTTTTTAAGAAATTGCCTCCTTGTATCTCTTAGAAAAACATATATTCCTGGGCAAGATTAGTGAACTCAGCATAGTGTGGTGTGGGCTGCACTTTGTTCTTGAAATCCAACACGAACTGTAACCGGTGCAGGTTGAGGGGGTGTAATTTGAAGAGGTGAAATGGCAACCGCAGAGCGTGGAGGATCCTCGTTTCTCACTCAGCAAATAGGGATTCATTGCAGAGGCAAAAATAATAATAAAAAGAACTTACAAGTCCTGTTACAATATTTGGGGCTCAGGAAACTGCGGAAATTGTTTCTCTGTTTAAGAACGGGGGGAGATCAGCTCTAAGGAACTCTGCTGTCCTTTCCAGCAGTGTCTCAACATTGGCAGGATGTTTATGGGATCCAAGGAGTATCCAATCCATCATGCTAGCCAGCCATGTGCATTAGTTTAGAATATCACCTCTTTCCCCAAACATTTGTCTCCTTTGTATTAACAGAATCCTTTCCTCCTCCTGTTCAGCCACACCTTGTCCTTCTTGTGGTCAAAGAATGAAAAAACCCAGGATTTACAGTCCACACACCCCAGATTTACCTTAGTTCAGCCAAGCTTACAAAAGAGGAACACTTTTGTGTTAAATAATGCTATTCTGGATATAGTTAATTTTGTGTCCTTACTCTTTGGGTACTCTAGGTGAATCAAAAGCTTGTTTTTCTCATGTGATCCAAATAATGTCTTTAGGCATAAATCAGTGTTGAAAAAAAGGGAGAGAGAGCTCAAAAGGCCCTTAACTACTGCATTTCACCTGCTTCTCCTCTGTGTTAAGTCCTGAAGTGTATTTTATATGAGTGTTATTTTTGCTTTTGTGAATGGTATGTATTCAGAGGCATTGTTATACTTTAAGAACCCTTAAATCAGAGAGAAGGTTTTGATTTTAATTTTTAAAGGCTGTTTAAAAGTTTTCAAATTAAAATTTTGCTGTCTTTAAATTTAGTTCCTTAACCTTCTATCTCTCCCAGTTGAATCTTCACACATTTCATTTTTATTAAATTTCTCTATAGAGTGTAATTCTTGATTCTCATCATAGGGTACATACACGCATATATTTGCAACCATACAAATGTTAGAATGTCCTGTTTGTTTGGGTTTGCTGGTTGGATTTGTTTTTGTTTTTCACTGCCTTTGAACTGCTTAAAAATTGATGAGGATTAACAGAGGTCTGAGGAGTGACAGGGGAATGTTTTGTAGTTTATTTTGGTGATCTTAAAAGCTAACAGGGTTATGGAAAAATGGATTTTTGAGAGGAGTGTAAGAAATGTGAGAGACTGAAAAAAGCTTTTTAAAAGGCAGGGAGAATTTTCTTCACCTTCTCCAGAGCTGCCAAAGGATAAGGTTTAAAAATGTTGTTTGTTACAAATCCTCTGACTCCTGTACTCAAGTCTTTCTCTCACACTTCATCTGTCTCAGTTCATCTGTAAACTGTAGTGACCTGTGAGAGCACAGCTAGAGAGGAGATTGGTAAGATGGTAAATAACCACGAGCTTGAGTCCCTGAGACAGAACTTGATTGCTTGATAAATTATGAGCAATCAAGCATGTTTTCTTGCAGCGAAATGCAAGGTTATGCAAATAAGATGGAAGACTGTAATTCTGGTTTGTGTGACAGAGGGTTGTGCTGGGTTACTGTGTCCTGGTCCAGACCCTGTACTTCGGAAAGGCAGCTGGAAGAGTGGAGAGGGCTCTGGCTCCAAGGTTTGAAAAATGCGCATTGCAGCAGAAACCGAGGAGCTCCATCTATTTCATTTATCAGCAATGAAGTAAGAGGCAAGTTCTTCGTAGTGTGTGAGTACCCAGACAGGGGGAAGATGCCTATAAAGGAGGGATTTTACAGTGCTGTATTTCTGTGGCTGAATGGTGAACTCAGCAAAGTTCAGGTTATTGACGAAGTGCATATGTAAAGTGTTAAGGTAATTAGTGTTTCTGAGGGATGAGTGTCTGTGCAAGCACTCTTTACATCCATATTTCAGAATGCCAGATGCTGGACAGAGTGTTAGGATGTATCTTACCCAGGAGTTCAGAGCTTGTAGGTTTTTAAATCTCTGTCTTCATGGGGTTCAGCATCAGTGAAAAAGGGTAAAGACCACGAATACAGGCTTGGGACTATGGAAGTGTTTTCTTCACAGTCTGAAAAGTGCCATCACATTTCTTGTGTTTTAGCACAGAATGTATCAGCTTTTCCCAGAAGGGCTTCACATGCAGGCAGCATTTATTGCTGGACAAACTACGTGTTGCATCTCAAGTTACTTTTGTTCTTGGGAATATTCTGATAATAAAAGACATTTAAACATAAGGGAATGGCCAACATGCCATAAAACTGGGGTGGTTATCACTTCAGGTGTCTGTGTTTGAAGTTTCCTTTGGGGGATATTTTTCCGAGACCTTTGATGATTTGTTGTATAGTGTGGGGTTCTGTTGGTTCTGTTTTCAGCTTTGCCTTTAACAAAATCCGTAAAGTCAGTAAACACATTTCTGAGGCTGCATTTCTGTACTTGTAACTGTGTTCCAAGCACAAGCACCAAGTTTCAAGGTGGTGTGATTATACTGAGATACTGCCTGAAGTCTGTGAGCTGTATAGAGCAGTTATCTACCAATATCCAGCTTTCTTCATGAAACGAGGGAAAAGCAGCTCTAAGAGACATGAGAATTTTAAGTGTATTTTCAAAAAAGTACTAAAAATTCAATAATTTGGCACGTTCCTTGAAAGGATCTCATGGCCTTATGAGGAAGATATTACTACTCATTTACAGAGTGGTAAGAACCAAATGCACAAGTCTGGAAAAAGAAAAAGGGGTTTTTGATAAGATACTACAGGGAGCGGATCACTTCTTGGCCCTAGTTCCTTGTTCTCTATTTTATTCAAAGCATCACTTCATCAGGTAAAAAAAACAAAACAGTACAGATTGATAGTCTTAGATAGTGCTTAGCCTCTTTCTTTTTAATTGGAGAGTACCGATATGTTATTTTGAGTTTTCATCCCATTTTCAATAACAGTGAGCACTTAATGGTGTGATAGATATATATATAAAAATTTCAAATTCTGTTTTTGATCATTATGGAGAATTAATTAAGTTATCTTATTCCTGTGTTGTTGGAAACATGACATATATTTTTTTTTATTCTCATATCAATGACCAAAAAATGTCAGGAGATAGAGATGGGTAGCATGAAAATGTACTTTGCAATTTTTAAGAAGGTTATTTTTTCAGTAGAAAAATATCAAAATAACTGTTCTTAAAGCCAGTGTTGGACAGAGTCTTTTAACAGCATCCTCTCATTTCTTTGGTTCTCATTCTTTTTCTTGTTAGGACATTCTTTATGTGAATGAAAACGAGACACTACAAAAATCTTAGACTTTTTTAAGCACTGGCATCTATTCTGGGTTTAAACTTCATCCAAATAGACATTTCTATCTAAGAACATTTTGAAAAGTATTTCACTTAATCAGTAATATTTTAATGTACTATTCAGGGTTTTGGTGACACAAAAGCTACGAAGTCGGATTGCATCGCACAGGTTACACAGACTTTTTACTCTCCCTTGAGATGGTTTTTATTCTTCTCACTTGGACGTTTTTTCCCTGTGAACGTTGACATACATATTATCCACATCTTGAGTAATGTATAAAGTACAAGTGAGAATACCCAGAACTTTAATATAAAAGGATTTTGAAATACAAAACACAGGAAAAATATGTTTTGATTATGCAACTAACAGTTTAGGATGTTAAGAAAAAATACAATCTGTTTATGTAGCATCTGATGGTTTTTTCCTGTGAAAAAAGAAGCACTTGTCTATATTACAGGTTGTGGCATTCTGTGTCACCTAGAGCTGAGTTAATCCCAGCTTCATTATACTCTAGAAGTTACAGTGCAAGTATTTTTCCAATAATTAAGTTCAGAGACACATTTTAAAAGTATTTTTCATTTTAAAGATATGAAACAAAAATACTCTTATGAGGAAAGCTCTTGATTTGGAAACACACTGTGACTTTTTAATATTTCTGTGTGAATGGAAAAGCTAAAAGCACTTTTTTTTCCTGCTTGGACTTTGAAATACTCCTTTGAAAGGACAGTAATTGAACTCTGCTGTTTCATTCCATTTCAGGTTTTTCTTCTGTAATCATGGCAAAACCTTATGAATTTAACTGGCAGAAGCCAGTTCCCTCTTTTATGCAAGATGGAGCTGTGTTTGATAGATATGAAGAGGTAAGAGGCCAGTTGCCTTTCATTTGCTATTCTCTTTTAAATATGCAGATGTGAAAGACTATTTCATGGTTTGCTTTCATTGTACACAAAGAAACTTTCATTTTATCTGGTAATACCTCCAGCAATGTCTGTGGGGAGGCAATACCAACATACTTTGTTGCAATAGAGTTTTTTGCTTCTAAAAGAAATAGCTTTAAAATACAGTTAATCCCTCTGATTCAGAATAATCCCTGAGGAAGAGAAAGGGAGAATTGGATCAAAATATCTGTAACATGCATGGAACTCATCTTTGCAGGTTCATAAAGCACATTACCGAACAAAGTGAATTCTTCCATTTTTTGTATATCTATCGATTGGAGAGGGGGGGATATCACTTTTCTAAAAAATATATAAACTGAGGACCTGCACATCACAAGGGAAAGTAAGGGAACACAGAACATTTACATTCTGGTTCAAATCCACCATTTGATATCTGGAGTGGTTTTATCTACTTTAGAAAATCAATCTGTACTCTCTGAAATATGATTACTACAATCTCGTGTTCAGCTGTGCTTTAATCCAAATTTATTAAAGGAATGCAAAAGAGGGCATTATACACAGGTGGCTGAAATAAAGTGCTGAGAAGTTTACCTTACACTCAGCAGTGATATGCTGGTAAGAATAATTTTATCAGGATCTATTTTTAATCTTGTTTGGACAGGAAAGCTCTGTAAGTTGAAGGTATCTCTGTAAGTGCCTTCAGGGATATTAGTATTTTCTTCTTATCTTTGGAAATGTAAGTAAAAGGTATTTTTTATCATGAGGCCTGCCAAGATAGGAGTAGTTGGTTTACTCAGTATTTTCAGTTGTGTGTCTAGATAAACTAAAAAGATACCGGTGAACATGGAATTCCTTAGAAAGGAGGTCCAGAAAAGCTTTCTTTTTCCTCAGCAAATATTGTGGGAGGATCTAAGTGAAGGAGTGTGGCCCATTGTTATTCTCTGGCACCTTTGATGTGAAACAGAGAATGGCCAGATACAGAAAAGAGTTTTAGGTGCTCAAGTTTTGGTGTGATCTCACAAATGCTCCGTTTGCTGTGGTGCAGTTGGGAGCCTGGGTTGTTTCCTTGCAGAGGACTCTTCCGCGCACATGCCTGTCCGTTTTCAATTAGGGAAGTCAGGAAGTTCTGGATCCTCCTTTTCTTCAAGAAGTGATTGTTCCTGCACACTGCTTTCCTGCATTTTAGCTTAATTTATGATGCTCTAATTGAGGCTGGAGGTGTGTGGAGGAAATTTCTTTTTTAATTCAGCTAATCCGATTTTTTGCCTTCCCTAGTCTCCTTGGAATGCCATTCTTCCCTGATTTCTTCTACAAATCAATATCCTTCAAACTCTGCTTGTCAGATACTCTGGCTAAGAGGTGCTCACTGCATGAACACTGCCGTAGTCGAACAGAAAAGTACTTCCCAACTCTAAATGTTAAAATGAAACGTGGTCATTCAATCCTGAGGGAAGTATTGGCAAATTCTGTATTTTCCACCTCTGTGTAGTTTGAAGCATTTAATTTTCGAAAATTTTTTGGAACTTCCATTTCATTAAGATTTTTCATTAGGTAAGAATCACTGCCTTTGTTAAATAAAACATGTTAAAGTTGCAACAAAGTAGGAAAACATTAATTAAGTGCATCCAAGTGACTCGAACAGCAGCAAAAAAATCTTTATTTTACAAGCCTGTCTCCCTTATTTCTATTTGTTTGGGAATAGCACATTCTGCAGGAAGGTATTTGGAAAGAAATGTCTTTTATTTTTGAACAATAAATTAACTTACGGTATTTGTCAAACTAACCAAAAATAATGGTCTGTGTTTTCTTTTCTATAGGAATCTTTTGTCTTTGAAAGCAACTGTCTTTTCCAAGTGGATGAATTTGGCTTTTTTCTGAGCTGGAAAAGTGAAGGAAAGGTATATTACAATTATGTCAGGAATATATATTATTGCACTTGGTTTACATTCTGGCTAGTTTTTAAAAATCTGAAATACAATGTTAGTTTATTTACAAAACTAGCATTCATCCTATTCTTTTAGAATTGACAGAAGTGAAGTATTTAAGAGGGAATTAACTGATATTAAAGGGAAACATACTATTTATGTTTATCAACAGTGTTTGCAAATAAGATTCACTGTTTGTTTTTGCTGCAATTCCTAATGGAGCCATGTGCTATCAGACTTTGAACTTGCACCTATTTTTCTCATTTCAGGAAGGACAGGTATTAGAATGTTCCCTGATCAACAGTGTTCGTTTTGGAGCTGTACCAAAGGTATTCTATGCTCTTCATATAAACACAGAATATTTAAACTGAATGTGAAAATCCAGGACTACATTAATTTCTTCAAATAATACCAACAACGTTATTTTATAATCACAATCTGAAATTTTAAGTTGTGAAGTAACTTGCTGTGGTTGCAGTGGGAAGGTTCAGCCATCTGGTCATTCTGGAGCAGTACAGGGTTCAGGATGAGGTTGAAAACAGCCATTAAAAGCACATGCAGGAGTTTTCAGTTATTCTGTAACAGCGTATTGTGTTACTTGTTTTACGGATTTGGAAAAAAATGTTCCATTTTCCAAATTTTGTTCTTATCTGTTTAAAATTTGTTCTATCTTCCTGCACTATTGACATAAAATGTAAGAAGTTTTGATTACATCCCTCTTTATGCAGTTAGATGGTCAGAGAGGGCAGCTGGTCACAATCTGCCTTCTTGAAGAGTACCAACAGAAATACTAGCTGGGATTTCTACCCAAACCCAAACCTTTGGGAATATCCTCAGTGGTATTCTTCAGAAGGAGTATGAAGGATTTTCTGCAGAGAATTTCGGCTCTTCCTCCTCCAGGCTTTTAGTGTAGAAGATTTGTTGCAAACTCTGCATTTCCACTTTCATGTGTTCAGTGTTCTTAAGTAATTCTGCTGGGAATCCATAGAATAAGATCTCTGCCCAATAGAGGAGAGACATGAGAAGTGGTGGTGCAGACAACCCATGTGCTGACAGCCATACCAATATGCTTCAGACTTCATTTCTGCCTTCACAGAGGCAATTTGCTCTTTAAAAAATATGCCCATTAAATCTCTAGCCCTTCACCTGTAGCACAGACATCAGCTTGTATGACATGTCACTAAGAACAGCCAAGAAGTCACAGAGATCATAACTCACAGGGGCTATGGATTTAACTAGACTGGAATAATTAGCTTAGAGATTAGTGCTGGTCCTCTGTTTCCAGTCCTTGGAGTGATTAATTTTTTTGTGATGAAAATATGAGTTCTCACAATCATGTTCCTAACTGTTAGAAAATATTGTTTTTCAGGTTTGCACTCAATAATTTTAAGTGAAAACACTCATTTAAGATGATCGGCAAAGATTTAAAGGTGTAAATATATACGGGGATGGAAATGCATGTTTACCATAAGTCACTGCATAACAGAAGTGTGGCAAACGTAACAAGTTATTTATTGTGTTTCACAGGATCCCAAAATACTGACTGCACTTGAGGCTGTTGGAAAATCAGAAAATGAGTTGGAAGGACGGATAGTGTGTGTTTGCAGTGGCACAGACCTGGTGAACATCAGCTTCACTTTCATGGTAGCGGAAAACACAGAAATAGCCAAGGTATTTCATTATTAAACAATGTGGGGGAGTTAAAAATAAAAGAAGAGCTCATCAGTAGCGCTCAATTGTTTTTCCTAAGTCTGCCTACTTGGCTGACTGAAATACCTGGTTTACTGTCTGCTGCCTCACTCTTCAAAAGGACAACAAACATCCATTTGGAGCATTCTGTAACATGTCTGTGTGCCATGGTGAAAGGAAATTGTGGTTTTATCAGCCTCTGTGTACACAGTGATTTATCAAAATTAGACACTGAGACCATTAAATACAGGACAGAGCATTCCCTCAGCTTTTTAGTATCTCTATGTGGGGCTTGTACAACAGGTTGTGTGACAATTATAGTGTGGATCTGTAACAGGGATGCTGAAGGGAAGTGCAGTTACTTTCATTTTCTTGGTGGGTGCAGTTCAGCTCTCCAGAATTTTAATCAGCAATAACCTAATTGTATTGTGAGGTTCATATTATTTAAAAAGACAAAAGCAGGAAAGAAAGTTCTCTACAGTTAAAGGGGATCCCAGTGTACCCAGGTTCTTTTCTGTTTCCCGTTGACATGGAACAGTCTTGAGAAAACAATAGTGCTTTTTTTACACGTCATCTTTCCTGAGAGCTTAAGATTGCAGTTCACACTGCAAGTTCCGTGGCTCCACCTGTCCTTGTGCTTGAGTTGATTGCTGTAAACTGCTCTGAGAAACCTGATCCACAGTGCTGACAATATGCTGCTATCTTAGATCCAGATATTTAAGGGGGTTTAAAAGTACATATTCTTTGCTTTTCCGATTCTATGTATTTAGGATTATAGTCGGTTTTGCCAGTGAGATAAACACTGACCATTGATCAGCAACACACCTGCTTTAAAATTTTCTGCTCAATGCAGTCATCCCTTGGCAGACCTGGTTGATTCTTCATTGCTTTGGATCCATACCTTTGGGAACACTAGCAGTATTGAGTAAACTCCATGATAGGAGAAATACTTGTATAACTTACATGGGTACACTAAATTGATTTTACTGTGTGTATTTTCAGCAGGCTCTCAGGGAAATAACGTGCCACAGTTATGTTTTGAAAACACTGAGGAGGCAAAGAAAAGGAGATTTGGCACCATTTAGTTTTATCCCAAATGTCTCTGATTTATTCTGAAAACATAAAATTGCAGTTAAGTTTCTCAGCCACCTTAGATCTCGATAACCTGTACTAGACTAATTGGTCTGGGAGAGTGTTGGCCAGTTACATAGGCTGTCACAGCAGATGAGGTAATTACGCTGTCAAAAAGATCTACTGCTTCATTAACTGCCAGATGTCCACCAAAAATGGTGTGTAATGCTGCAGTCAGATTGTGAGTAGGTCCTGAGAGGCCATATGTGTAAGGATCCTGCATCTAGCAGTCTTTCCTCCAAAATATATATCCAGAACTGTTAGCAATGATGATCTGCCTGATCTGATGTGATATGTTTGAGGCACAAAGGAAACGATAAAATAGATCAGGCCAAAAAATTAATGTAGTTGCCTTCGCTGGGGAGTGCGGCCTGTACCGTGTTGGCCTTTTGTACGTGGTAAGTACATCAACTTGCTACTATAGTTTTGTGCTAAAAGGAAATTTTCCGAGATTTGTCTGTACATAGAGCTATTCCTGTGTAATTCTTCCTGTGTTGTTAATGAGAAAACATCTTCTAGTATATAGTTATCCTCTTCTGGAAGAAGCCTTGATTTACTCTATGTTTAAATGTAAGCCTCTCTTTTGAAATGGCAGAGTCAAGAGTTAGGAGAGCAAGAGGCAGTGGTTGTAGCTTTAGCAACATAGATATGTGTAAGGGGTGCACCTGTAGTGATTTCTGCTGTTCCTTCCCTTTTGCCATGAGGAAGGCAAGTATTACTAGCTGTAGACCTTGCGTCCCTTCCTCAGATAAACTAAGATCAGGATTGGTCAGTACCTGACTGGGATACTTTAAAAAAAGAGAATTGAGTGATAGATCCAAATACAAAAGCTCAAGACATTTCTGCCCAGAAATAGGACAAAAAGGCATTATATTTCTCTAGATAATGATTTACAATTGGAAAAGAAGTTATTCACTGAAGACTGGGTTATAATGAAACTTGAGTAACCATGACAAAAAAAAAAATTAATGCAAGTTCTGACTTCTTCAAGCTGTCCATACAAGGAGTGGTAAAGCAGTGGGAAGCAGGTTCTGACAGGATAGCAGAGTGTGGGGACAGTCCCTTGGGGGTGGCCCAGCAAGTGGGCATGCACAGAACTGCTGCCTGCTGTGAGCAGTGCTGAACCCTCCCCTCCAGGCAGGGCTCATCCCAGGCTGCCTGTTGTCATCTGTTGTCCCCTCTGTACTGGGACAGCCCCACGTTCCTCTGCCCTCTTTGCCGATGTGCTCAGCAGGTCTGGCCACAGCATCACTGAGCTCCAAGTATAGCTCTTCCAACAACAAGAGTGTGTTTATTATCTCTCCACTTGTCTCCAAGCTCCAGCTCTGGTATTTACATTCTGTCTACTTAAATTTTATTGGTGTTTTCAGCTGAGAAATTGGTTTTCATTTCCACTCTTAAAACAGCCACAAAATAGGGTGTACTCTGTCTCTGATTGCAAGCAGCTGTTGCGGTCCACTCCTAAAGCAGCTCCACTGTGGTAGTGGAGATTGACTGCAAAAGGTGGAATTTAAAACTTGATATTTGGAATCCTGATTAAATCAGGTTATATAAATTACCCTGAGCTAAAATTAAAACACACACACACATGTTAGAGGTGTGAGCATATGTGCACATTTTTGTTTTCTACTTCCCAGATGGACTTTCTATGACCTAGTAGTTGGATAATCTGTTTTCTTCAATCTAGGGCATTTGGAAAGGCCAGTGAGTAATTAGGGGTGAATTTCCTTAGTGCAGAAGTGATGTCCCATGGCACATAAGTTGCCTATCCAAAGCTGGCACAACTCCAATAAAGCCGTTGTGCTTCAGTGACCCAAAATCTGGATTTCTAGCCTTCTTTGCTCACCCACTTTGGCAATGCAATAAGGAGTTTAACTTAAAAGATTAAGCTAAGTCAACTTTTGTAACATTATGTCATATTTGTGCATATCAGGGATAAATTTGTCCTCACAGTATTTCTTTCCCAGATCCAGCTGTGTTGTTGGAAAGGACCGTCTCTCCAGCTGATAGAATTTGCCCTTCTGCCAGAAAGTACTGTTTCCCCTGACCTGATGGCAGAGGACTTTATGTCTTAATTCAAGGAAGAGCCATAGTATTAGGCTCATGTCATCTATTTAGGGACAAAGCTCACACCAGTGTTTAAGATAGTCTGGCTCTGGGAAGTGCTGATACACACAATTCCTCTGGCAGTAGGTTGGCAGGGGAGCAGCCATCAGTATAAAACAGACTGGGTTTACACTTTTAGTTGGATTTGATAGAAAACAGGTATTTTCTACAGGTGTGTTACTGAGACAGTAATTCACACACTGATGGCTTAACCCTGTGAGGCACCGGAACAAACAGCACATGCTAAAATGCTTTATTGCTCATATGCTGACAAACAATATGAAAGTAAATGCAGGCTTTCTCAAACAGCCAATAATATTTATGACATGTAAGATGACTGAAGTTGAAAGCATTTCTTTTTGACATTCTTAAACTTCTCATCTTTTTAGTTGGAATGGTTTGGGTAAGATGAAGCACTTCAGGGTGACTGTTGTTTTTGGTGTTTTGAATGTTTGGCTCTTTCTGACTTACAAAAGTTTTTTGTTTCATAGAGTCATAGAATGGCTTGGGTTAGGAGGGACCTTAAAGATCTTCTAGTTCCAACTCTCCTGCCATGAGCAGGGACACCACTAGACCAGTTTGCTCAGAGCCCCATCCAGCTTAGCCTGATTGACCCTGATTTTTTTCCCTTGAAACAATCTATTAAATATTTGTCGAAATCATATTGTTAAGAGGACAAATAAAAAGTAGCAGAAAATTCCTATGGGAATATCCCACGAATACATTACAGAAAAGTTTTGCTTTCCCATAGCCTTTATTTGTTTTGATAATTCAAAGCAAAACTTTCCAAGAAACCTTCAGAACACACTTGAACAGAAGTCCTGAAGCCTAGTGCTGTTCTCTGTGTCCCACTGTTAGTATATGGCTTACGTCTCATAGTCTATGTGATAAACATTTCAAAATTGTGACTATCTTAAATATATGACCACTGCTTATCTGTTCAGGTAACCCTGTGCCAAGTATGTAATAGCATGTTCTCTTGAGAAATCTTCATATCCCAGCCTGCAGTTAAGTGTCAGTGATTTCCATGTGCTTTTCTGCTTTTCCATGTTCTTTCTTGGCTATGTCACTGTGGAAATATCAGTAAATTGAAAAAATTAGCCCTGGTTCTCCATAGCCAGGAAGTTGATTTCACTGTGGGAAGGTCCACTATGTTTGGCTGCTTTTGTGTACAAACTAAGACAAAGTGAGTTTTCCAGCAGCTTGCAGAGTAGACCTCTTCAGTGCTAGGAAAATAATTCCGGGATGGAAAGCTTTGTTGAAGTGCAGTAGCAGCCTGGACACATCAGGCAATTCCCAGTACTCCCAGAGCGTGCAAGCCTCACCTTTCCTGGTGGAATCCCTTTTACCTTTGAGCCAGAATTTTCATAGCAATATCCTACAGTGTGCACTGCAATTGGTCAGGTAGGGAATAGGTTTGGCATTGTCACTGACTGTCTGGCATGAGGGGAAGAGTAATTCTCAGGGAACAGAAATGAATCCTGAGACATCTGCATTGGGCAAAGAGGGACATCTGGTGGTCACAGCACCGCTGGCTGAGGGTGAGTGCCAGGGAGTTCTGCCAGACCCTGGGTGCCTTGGGAAGAGGTGGGAAATGTGCTTCTATTCTCTGTGGGCTCCCTGACCCCTTCCAGCTATCAAGCCCTTGGCTCTCACAGCCAGTCATAGACACTGAATACCAAAATCAGAGAGCAGTGTCTCCTTCCCTTCCTGGCTTTCCTGGTGTGTGAAATAAATAGAGTGCAACTCTGATGAAACTGCACTGAATATGTGAAGGTAAAATCTCAAGAGATCTGGATAATCCTGACCTCATCTGTAAGTAATCCATGACCTTGTCTAGAATTTCATGAGCTGTAGGGTGATTTTTGTGATTTTTCACAATTTTTGTCCTTTTTAACCCCACCTAAATGAAAGGTCTGTGGCTAAAAGAGGGCTGAGAGGCCAAATTTATTTGTGCACCCTGCCACAGCTGCCCATGTTTCATTGATGAACCTCAGCTAACACGAGGTCACTAAGTGCCTCAGAAGCATTTAAGTACTACAGCAAAAGCTGAGACAGTGCTTCTTCGATCAATTTTTCTTGCACCTTTTCCTTCTAGAGATGTTTGGCAGTGTTTGATCTTGTTGGAGAAAAACAACACAGTCCGCTTATCCCAGCCTGCAGTGTAGATTCTGGCCTCTTGTGTCAGCCCAAGGCTCTGAGCTTAAGGTGTATTTTGTGTTTGGGTTTGTTCCTTTTCATCATTTTTGTTTTTCTAGGATTAGATAGCAGGGCCCAGATTCCTCTATGAATCTGGAATAATATTTGTATACAGGAACCATTCAGGAGGTATATTGACAGATTAAAGGTGCTGAACCATATTTTGGGAATTGGAAAATATTCCGCACTATCATCAGCAAGAATCTAATGTACCCTGATTTCTATCAAAAACATTTTGTACTTTCTCTAAGATCCCAGTGAAATGTTTCCTATCTACCTCATTGCAGAATTTCATCTTGTTACAGGATTTTCTTTCTCTGCAGAGGTGGTGATTTGAAAATGCTCAGCGTGAAAGAAGAGAATTGAGCATCTTTATCTGTGTTACTTACATAGATTTACAGATGTTTCAGCTTCATCTGTAAAATAAGGAGTGCTATTATAGCATATAAGCAAGGCTGCTGCTGTATTCTTCGTAGTGTGTTAGCTGAGAAAAATCTGAGCTGCTCTTTCATCCCTCCCACAAGGTCATCAGACAAGTGTTCATTAAATCTGGGAATGGTTTGTTGTCAGGAAAGCAATATATTGCCAGCTTGACATTGAATTTTGTGAATAACTGTGCACTGGATCGCAGTGCCTTCAAAGTGGTTATCAAGATAGTTGTTATTTGGAGACTATTCTGGCTCAGGACAACAAAAATTCTGAATGGTTGAACGTGTTGTCGAATTTGTTTGTTGCTGTATTCCTAGTTAATTTGGGGGCAGCTGATGTCCATGGGCAATAGTGGATGAAACACTCCAGAACCTGCTTTATCCCTGGCCTGAAGGGCAAGCAGCCAGATGCTGCATTATAGTGCAGCAGAGTGGTGTGGGCAAATGTGTCTCTGGAACTGCCATATCTTGCCCAGGGGATATCACACCAAAGTAAAGATGATTCATAGATGGACAGAGGCCCTCAGGTCGCTGCCTTGCTTGGTGCCAGCCGAGATGTGATGCTTTTGTGGCTTATTAGAGTTTGGCTGTATGTTTGTGCTCTTCTGCTCTAAGGGAGTGCAGTTCCTGATTTGGCATCTCCATCAGGAAAGGGCATTAACACTGAAAAAAGATTAGGGAGGCCTCTAAAGTGGGAATCATCAGGACAACTCCTGCAAAAATATCACTTGGTAAGTGGTTAGCGTATTGATTTCTCTCTCTACTTGTGTTTTTTCTAGCAGTGTTCCTTTTTGGCAGCTTTTCTTGATGTACAGAAGTAACTTCAGAAGCGAGTGCTGGGTAAACTTACTTTTAAATGTCAGGTTTTGTTATATCTGGTATTGTTGCAACAATCCATTGCTTTCAAATCAGAATGGACTTGTAGGTGCTTACTTCCAGTTGGAATGGTGATACTGTAATTACTGCAACAATAGTATTTTTAGCAGAAAAGACTGAAGCTTATTCACAGTGTGCATTTTGTGTAATTTGTTTCATAAGGGTTTTTTTGTTTGCAGTGCATCTGCCATTGCAGCGTAAGGATCTGTGTTGAAAGATGGTGGAGTTCTGAAGGGACTACAGATTAATCCAGATCATATGAGTATACATGCTTATATAGATGTGACTGTGTTATTGCAGCAGGAATGTTACATTTCACTGATGTAAAAAAAAACCAAAACAAGCATAAAACAACCAAACAAAGAGAAAAAAAACCCACCCAAAAAAGCCCAAACAGACCACAAAATACCAGATGTTGGTAGTTGGTGATAGTTGAATTTCGACAGTTGTAGGAAATTGAAATACACATAAGACTTGTTCAGGCATTTATCACAATTATCACAAGCACTATTCCTTTATTAGCTGAGGTAAGGGAACATTTGTAGGAAAAGATAAATGTTACCTAAATCTGCCAGTGCTTTCTAGTTATATCAGCTCTAATAAATAACTTTATCTCGCCCCAGGAACCTTGCTTTCTTTATCTTCCTAGGCAGTACCTTCATCCTCTGATTATTAAGTCATCTTACTCATGCAGTTGGAAAAAGAGAGATGGGAGGGCAGACTGTTACTGGTGGGTCGTTTTCAAGCACAAAAACACACCTAAGAAACTCCAATTACTAGCTTTTCCTATAAGTCAGACTTCTGTCTTCAAATGATTAACAGATACACACTTAATCTATTTGAATGTGTATTTTATGTAGTATTTATTTAAAAGATAACTTTAAAATAATATTTAAGTATTAATACATGTCTTAATAAGTGGCTTCTTTTCTTAAAGCAGAACAGATTTGACGTGTCATGAGTACAAGGGCCTACTTAAGTGTGTTTATCTGTTGAATTGACACCTTAGACCTTGTTTCAGCCCACAAGGATTTGCTGCCTGCAGTTTACAACATACCATTTCCCAAAGACATTAGTATTCCTCCAATATAAATCATGATTTTTTTTCCATCTGTATTGCAGATGTACAGCATTCATTCATGAAAAGAAAAATACACTCATCTGCATCTATTTATATGTGTCAGATTCTGGATCCTGCCCAAGTCAGTTCAAGTTGCATGCACAGAATTTGGCCAGAAGGAAAAAGCTTTTTTATTCATAAGGTTAATGTTTAGCAGTGGACCAAATCCCGTCTCAATTCCACCAGTGTAAATTATCTGTTGAGTAATCCAAATGTTACAATGGCATAATTGAGATCGAACTTGGCTTGTAGTGCTGTCATTTTTTTCCCTTCCTGCAGCTTTATCCTGCCGGGATTCTTGCTGAAATCAATGAGTGTTCATGTTAGGGCCTAATCCTTAAGCTGCTTCCATACAGTACTGCAAAGTCTGGGTGCAGCCTATAGCAGAAAAATAGATCCATAAAAATGGAATTACACAAATAGGTGCTGTAATGCTGCTGTTGGCTGAAAGCCATCCCAGTGATTATGGGAATGCTGCTTTTTAAGGATGAAAGCAAGAAAGCAGGCAGGACTTGAATATGTAACAGGGTGTTAGATGATGTCGGTGTCACAGAGCAATAGTTGTGCCTCCCTGTGGTTTGCTCTGGCTTATTAATATTTTGTTTCATTCCTTTTGTAAAACTGGACCAGTTAAGTATGTCATCACATATTGTATAATGTTGCTTAGTAATAGCCAATATTGCCACCTACCACTGAAAGGGAGGCAAATGTTTATATAGGCTATAGATAGAGAGTTTAATCAATCAATCAATGCACTGCTTGCCTTGACTGGCAATAAACTGATTTAATAGCACTTCTGATGCTACATGTAGTATTTGGAAGAATGGAAAGCACAATCCTTTGCTTAGTGAAAGATCAAATAGTAGTGGCTAAACTGGGCCTGGGCTTTTCCATGGTATATGCTGTGAAGTGGACAGGTTTTTTTCCTCAGCTCAGGTTATTAATATTATCCATAGCTGCAAGGAAGAGTCTTCCCCCAAGATAGATTTTCCTAATTTCTCCCTCTTCCATTTTCCTAATTCGGTGTTTTTGTATTTTTGTGTCTTTCAGCAATGGGTAGAAGGGCTTGGATCCATCATACACAACTTTAGAGCTAACAATGTCAGTCCAATGACATGTCTCAAGAAACAGTAAGTTACTTTATTTCCTTCCTCCCATTTTTCCTTCATTTTTCTGTCCTTGTATTTTCACTCTTGGAAGAAAAAAAAATGGTCTTTGTAGTTCAACGTTTATTATCAGTAACAGTGTAATAAAGAAAGTGGTGTTAGATTAGTTAAGAGTTTGTCTTTCACTGAGACCAAAGAAGTCTCAAGACTATGTCTGGCACCTGCCCAGGAGAAATTATGAGAATTTTTAACTGTTCATTTGATTTATTGTTTTGTATGTTTTAATTATTGTCTGATTTGTTCTCTCCTTGATGCATGTGCAAGCTAAACCCCATGAGACTTTCTTGTCTTCATACTTGTGTTAATTGCTGTACTGATTTTTTTGGGCTGCCTTTACAGTTAAAAACTGCTCTGCCTCAAGCACTAAAAGGTTGCAGAAAAATGTTCTCACTACAGAACTATTATTTTGTACTCAGTTCACAGAGATGGCAATAATCTTAGGCTAAACATAAGTAACTAGATCTCAATTTTAATAAATAATATTCAAAAAATACTTCATTCTTAATTTCAGCTGGATGAAGTTGGCCTTTCTAACAAACACAAATGGGAAAATTCCAGTTCGGAGGTAAGCACAGGTTTTGTCAGGTACTGGTTGTAGAATGTTAATAAAAATCTGTGGTTGAATAATCAAATATAATATAAATTTTATTAGTAATGTGTATGTAAGAATAAGTAAGGAAATTGATATACTTAGCTGATCTCCTCAGTAAATTAGGCAGGACTTCTTACGAGCATAGAGATTTTTTTTGTAGTCCATTGTAATGAAGGTATGAGTTCTTGTAATAGTTTCAAAATCACTTAGACCTAAGAGCATCACATTTTTCAGCTTAAAACTCCTCAAACCCTGGTATGCGTTTTTCAGTTGTAAAACTTGGTAAAATACTTTAAAAAGAACTACATTAATAAAAAGAACTATAAAAGCTTGCAGGGCCAGTTAAGTAAAGGACAAAAAGGTACTCTTAAAATGTAGTTCCTTGTAAAAGAGGCATATAGCTCTGCCAAAAATACTTCTGCTTTTATAGGAACCCCTAGGATAATATTTGTTTTTCTCCATGTGGTAAATGAATTGTTGGGTTAGTTGTTGTCAGTGTATTTCTTTTTGTACAGTTATGAACTATTACAAGTTACTAATTTTTCAGTCCTCTCTGATTAGATAGCAGTTCTTCCCCCTCCTGCTCTAGAAATTAATTCTTGCTGATACATTGAGCTGCTTTTCTCCTCGTGTAGTACATGAAAAACCACATTTTTGGGACATGCTGTTTCCTCGTAAGTAGAAACTTGCAGAAGGGAGCAAAAAGGAGGGCTTTGTAAGATAAGCTTCACAGAATAGAGTTTCTTTTTCAAGGGGGAAAAAGAGGATTTTTTTATCTATAGAATCCGCAGGGAGACAAAGGGCCTGCCATGCTGCTTTCCAGGTTTCTTTAGTTTCAGGTTTTAGTTTAGATTCAGGTGACACTGTATAACAGTGTTAAGGCTGCTTCAGTGTATTCATCTTTCACATGGCTATGTCTTGCTTATGAGGCACCTTCCACGAAGATATCCCGTGAGTAATATGAACTGAAGGGTAACAATGAGGGAACAATACTACAGGGACAAAATAATTTTCAAGACTTCAGGGCTTTATGGCTGTGTTTGAACACAGAACTCTATTCCTCAGTATGAATTTATAGTTTGCTAGCTTGTCTGAAACAATTTCTGCCTTTAAATATTTCACACCCCAGTTCATGAGGTATAAATTCTCTCTGTTGTGCTACAGCACACTGATTTGTGTATGCAGACAAGCCTGCCTATTGCTGAAGACAGACCAGTCATCTGGTTCCAGTGTATTAAATCTTTAAATTCAAATTTGCACTATTTCCAGGCTGACATAAATCGGCCTCTAGCAGCTTAATTTATTGCTAAAGTAGTTTGCTTATAAATTCCTAAGGGATCTACTCTTTCATGAAGCTGAATCTCCTTTAAATCTGGATGCTCCAAGAAATGGATTATGTCGGTGTGGGTAAAATGTGGCAAATTTTTGTATCTCATCTGAGAAACACTGTATTGCCCAGCGAAAGGACTAGGAGAGGTGTCAGGAAGTGTGAATGAAGGAGATAAAAAATCAATCTGCTCCGCATTGGAAAAGAGGGAGAATCAGAGCCCTGATGCAGGATGGCAAGGCCATGAGATGGGTCTGATCCAGGAGTGAAGTGGGACACAGATGTCCCATCACTGGGCAGCCTGGGATGTGGGGAAATGCATTGCTCCCCCGCTCCTCCCACAACCACTCAACGCAGAGGAGCGTGGAGAGAGAAAAAAGGACACAGAAGGAGGTAGATAAATAATGAGAGGGATGTGTATGAGGAAGGCAAGCTGGGAAGCACTGGGAAATGAGAGCTCAATGGCTCTGCTTGCCAGGAGCACCAGGTTTTGCAAACTACCCAAGCCTCCCCCCAGTAACTCTTACTGGTTTAAACCACTGATGCTTAACCTCCAACTGACCTTTCCCTTCAACCTGTTTTGAAATCCAGTGTTATCTGGCCAGCCCTGTTTCCTCAACCTCCTTTCGCTTCTCAGGGACTCCTGTAGCAATCACTGTAGCTCTGGGGGATACAGATGGGAAGGTTGCTCTCTCAGAAACAGAGTAATACCTATCAGGTCTGTTAAGCTGTAGGAATGTGTACCACAAGATCCACATGTATTTCATTTTTATGCAGGACTGCAGTAGAACACCAAAGAAAAAAAATCTCGCCTGCAAAATCACAGCTCCTTGCATTTCCTCTCAGGTTTAAGACAGATTTTTGCAAATAGCATATGGCCATAGGGAATGATGAGCCTTGAAAAGGTGAAACTCTTTGGGCTGTTGGTGGTAAATGGCATAAACATTTGTGACTCTCCATTAGCACAGTTGGGGGTTGCAAAGTCACAGAGATTTTTCTCGACTCCTTTTGGATTTTAATGTACTCAGGGGCATATATCTGTTGCCATCAACCTACTGTGTTTGAGAGAGAGGAAATTCTGGCAGTTAGCAGAGTGAAAACCTTAGGAGAGTAGCAGTTTTGCCTTTTGGGCTTTAATAAATTTTAGCAGTCTGAGTCTAGAATTACATGTAGAGATCTTACAAGGACAGGGCATTTGTAAGATATTTTGTATTTTCACTACTATAAGTGATGACTAAAAAGGTCAGCATTGGTTAAAAGAAGTCAGCTTGGGTTTTGCAGCTTTCTGTTGGCAGAAAATGGATTTTCTGCATGTGCAAGCTACACCTGCTCAGCAAGAGTTTAGAAATCAGCTCTGCTCAATTTGTGCTTATCCGTTTGTATAGCCACATTTAAAAGGATTTAAGCAAATTTAGCTTCTAATGTTGAAAATATATATTTAAAAAAAAAGACAAAGCTAAACTATGACAAGTGCAGCTTGAATCTGTTTTCCATTAGTTTAATTAATTTGAAAGTAGAGTTTTTTAGTATGTTTTGTATTGATTACTTCACAGTGCTCAAAAGAAAATGCTGGTTGCAAGTCAAAGTTAGAAATTCCTTGTATAGTGTAGGCAGGAGTTATTCCAGTTCAAGCCAAGCTTAAATTCAGTGGAGCCTTGATAGAAGATTGATTTCAACAGTTTGTGTTGGCTTGATTTTTGAAGGAATGGCTGGAAAGTGGTGAAGGTCTGAAGTAACTAAGTTGTTTAATCCATCAACAAGCATGATTGATTTGTATCCCTCAGTTCCAGAGATGGGAAGTACATTGTCATGTTACCATCAGCCCCAAACCCAATAAGGAATAAACAACTGTGCATATACAACAAGGTGAATCTGCTTGGATGATGTGTCTTCTGACAGATGAAAAGGCGGTTTTATTTACAATAGCCTTAGAAAAATAAAAGTGTCAGGCTGCATTTTTACAGTCTTTTTTGATTCATGCAATCTTTTCTAGGCTGCTGCTCTCATTACAAATTACTGCTAAGTTTGCTGTCATCTTTTGTGAAATAAAAAAGTAGTTTGGCATCAAAAATAAGTTCCCTGCAGCCATAGAATCTTGGCACACAGCTTCTGATTAATTACTTATGCCAATATTACATGTTTTACAGGGCATTTATTATTGGAGGCCTATTCATTAGAACAGACATAGAATTTTTTATAGGGCTGGAAATAGGTTGTAAATTGTAGAGCTAACATTATTCTATTTTAGAATTAGCAGAAAAATAGATGCCTGTGTTTTTTTAAAAAAAACAAGTGCCTGAAGTTAAACTCTGTCTTCATTTTAGAGAAAATATCTTGGTACTTATCAGCTTTGGAAAATCAAATAACTAACTTAGATGCCTAAATAGGGACATAGAAATCTAACTGTTGTATGAACCCAGTAAGGAAAAAAATGGCTAAGTTTTGTTAAAATATTATTTTATCAATTAGATCTTTCACTTCCTGGTCTTAATTATATTAATATGAAAATATTTGCAGGGCAGTTTAGAGTGTTTTGGAGCATAAAGCAACTGTGAATTGCTATGGCAACAAATAACAGCAACAGTTTGTTTCACATCCCTCACCATGTGAAATGATTTCATTTACATGAGATTAACTAAAAGTCTCAGCAAATATTTATCTCTCTTGATGGTAAAGAGCAACATATTCTTAGCAGCAGCCATGAAGTCTTTCCCAGTGTACAGCTTTTGTTAGCATGAGAAGTAAATATGAGATACAGACTTGAGTTTTTCTCTGCAGACTGAGATATCAGAATCAAGGGGTTGTGGGACACGTCGTTTTAGCTTAGACCTTAAACAGAAGCCAGGAGAGCTGTCAAGTTTGGATCTACATTTCCAGAGTCAGAGGTTATTCAAACTCATCTCAAATGGAAACCAAAACAGGCCAAATGCTTCCACATTAATCATACCAAATAGCTCAGCTCTTGTGGGATTTATTTCTTTCCAAGTGAAACCAGTTTGTCAGCTGTATACTTGGCGAAATCACTCCTGCTTTGTGGTAGGAATAGGATGTTAATCCGTTCAGGGGAAATATTTCAGTGCCAACTGAGACCTACCTAAAGGATTTGTGTGGAGTCTGGCTAGAACAGGATATTCTCAATGGCTGTAAGGTGAGAGAGCATCCAGAGGGAGGAGTGAGCCCTACAGGTAGTGAGGGAGCAGGGAATGGGATTTGGAATGTAGCTGGGAGTCTCTTGACACCAGCAACTATTTGAAAAGGAAAGAGGAAGGAAGCTGCCATTGGGAACTGTCCACATCTACCTTATGGGTGACCCGGGAGGCACAGATTTGTGTTGGAACAAAAGGGAATTCACCACAGCCAGACATGGCTGGAGACACAAGTCTCCTCACTTATTAGAATCTGCTACTTTTTAAATACAGTCATTTATTTAGGCACAAAGTTTAAAAGAGCAAACAGAAGAATGCTTTGCATGGCTCTGTATCCCAGCATATTGGAAAAAACTCCTCTTTTGTTCTTTTTACAGTTCATTATTTTGATATATTTTCTAATGGCTGGCTTGCAGGCAGAGCAAGTGCTGCTCTGTGAAGCTTAGAGCACTTCTTCAGCTGCACTAGTGGTTGGAGGATACTTACATTCATCAGTTGAAGCCAGAGGAAAATGTTGGCAGTAAAAGCAAGAGAGAGAGAACTGATTGTTTAAAAAGTGACTAACGTTTCTCTTCTTTTTTTTTTTCCCTCCACTGTTTTTTGTTTTAGCATTACCAGAACCTTTGCATCAGGTAAAACAGAAAAAGTGATCTTTCAGGCACTTAAGGAATTGGGTCTTCCCAGCGGAAAGGTATTTACTGATTTTGAATAGTTGTTTTTGTAGACTAATAAATTAATGACTCACTCACATTTGTAACTGTAATCCAAGTCATTTGCATCACAAAAAAAGCATGCCTATTCTTCATGAGTGATTTGCTAATCTGTGTACGTTGTTTACCAAAGCCAAAAGGTATTTAAATCTGTGTGACACAGTGCTCCTTAAATCTCTTAGATGTGTCTTCCCTTCTCTTCTGTCACAGGCTACCTTTTGTTCATTTATATATGAAGTATATGAGCACAAAATATGCACATGGTACTTTTTTGTTGATTTTCTTGGGCTCTTCCTACTCTTTGCTCCCCTCCTTTGCAGAGCTGCTGTCCAGCTCCATCCCACACATAGTGGGAGCATCCAGCCCCAGAGAGGTGGTGGCTGCTTATGGTTGCAGCTATTTTTTCTTTTTTTTTTTTTAGCTTTACACCCTGCCCAGCCTTCCTTGTTTCATTTTGGAAACTCCAGCCTTTTGTGGCCTGACTGCAGGAGGCACCTGGTGAGACTGCAGTCTCCTAGAAACATGCGAATCCCCAGCTGTAGCAGTGCCTGGCACCTGACATGAGATTTTTCCTCACTGCTACAGTTCTTATGTAGTCCAGAGGGCAACATGATACTGAATATGTTATCCACGTGTTCCGTTCCTCATGGAGGTCTTACATGCCCCTGTATGAGAACTGCTTTGCTTTTTAAAGCCATCGCACCACACCTGGGACTTCTTCTCGATGTTCCTTGGCTTCAGTATAAATATCATGAGATTTATACAATATTTTGAAATTTTTATGAGTTTTTTTAAGCTTCAGGAGAAAATAGACTGTTTTCCAAGTCTGTGTTTATATAGAATTCATGTTAACCTGTGAGGTCAGAATATAAGCTTATTGAACAGATCTCTGATAAAGATGAATTACGACCTGCTTTGAGACAGCACAAAAGAATCTTGGGAAATCTAAACCAGGTAAAGAGCTAAAGCAGTTCTCAGTTGCTCTTTCTGATAGAAGATATTCTCTTGGGAAAAGAGCACATAAGCTCTCTTTCCTGGATAAATGTGCCTTTGCATTTTATTGCAGAATGATGAAATTGAGCCTGCAGCATTTACTTATGAGAAATTTTATGAGCTCACCCAAAAGATATGTCCCCGAACTGACATAGAGGACCTCTTTAAGAAGATGTAAGTTCAAATTTAATATAATCTTGCTTTAAACACATTTTGCTGTATTTTTAGTCCATATCTAATAGTGACAGAACACCGTAAAATTTATCTGACCTTGAATTCTAGTGGCATCAGCAGTATTTTAAGACAAACTCAGGTCTGTGTTTTTCCCCTTCCTTCCTTCTCAGACTGTTAATGTAAAAGTTCACTCTGTATTTCAGAGCAACTTTTACATGAGTTAGAGAAAGCACCTGGAACTATTTTATCTATTTTTTTATTTTTATTTTGTTTTGCATTGGCTTTACTAACAACTGTAATTTTTAACTTGCTCCTTTAGGGGATCAACACAATATGTGAACTTATTAAATTAAACAAGAAATTTGTATTTTGAAAAGTTTCTTCATTCAGTTTATTCTCAGGTGGAGGACTTATATGTTGTTTTATGAAGTAATGTTTGTTAAGTTATAGGAATAAATGTTATGGGAGATATACTATGCCAAGCATAGACAGTTAGTATGTTTTCTGTGGCTGTTCATTTTGAGATTTTAGAGCTACTTCGGGTAGAAAAGCAGGTGGTTTTAAAAGTATCAACAATGTCAACATGTAAATCATACCTACTGTAGCATTGTGTATAAAAACTTACATTCTCTAATAAATTTCTTTTCAGCAATGGAGACAAAACTGATTATTTAACGGTAGACCAATTAGTGAGCTTTCTAAATGAAGTAAGCTTTTTCATACATTAACTACCATACAAGTCTGTCTGCAGTGGCTTGCTTCTTCCAATCTTTCCATTGCATGAATCATGCCATTATTTGCTCTGCTTTTGATCTGCTGATCTTTCCATTATGGTAACATCCAGGTGCAAAAATCAGCTCCAACCTTGTGTGGCGTTGTGCTTTCTACATGTTGGCTTTGCAGATTGCATCTGTTGATTACTTGCTGCTGTGTTATGTTGTGTGTTATGTATGTTTTATACATTTTATACTGTTAAATTTGATGCAGTTTCAACTAAAATACACCCAGTATTTTATGACAAGCAATTGTTTCACCTGTGGGCCTCAGATATATATATCTGCTAATCCTTCTCAATAATAGAAAAATTGAAGTAGGCGTTCATAAACAGTGGTTTGATTCTTCTCAACAGTAGTATTTCAATCTGTTACAAATCTAAGAGCTAAGAGGATATTTTAAGAGTTTGTATATGATTTTTAGAATACTATGTGTGCAGAATAAGAGGAAATATTTTTATTACTGTATTTCCAGAATACAGTTGTTGGCAGAAGCATCATGACTGTGCAGAGTGGTTCAATAAACAGAGTAAGGTTGAGGTTTTTCCTCTTTCTAAAGCACAGTAAATTATAAAAGACTGACTCATTCAGAATTGCTGTGGTAAATGCACTATGTGGATTTGACAGGAGCACCCACATGGAAAATAGGCACATTCTCCTTGGTTCTATACCAGTAGATTCTTGTCATCTGAAACATGGAAAGCTGCTCGCCTCACTATGTGGTGTTTTTGGATGCATTACCAAAAAATCTATCCATCTAGATTTTTTTTTCTAGTTATAAATAAATTTCTTATAAATTCAAAAAAAGAAAATACAAAGATTAAAGCATTAAGTTCTCCCCATATATCAAATTTAGAATATAATTTGATTTTTTAGTAGGGAATATGTGCCTCCCTCTGCACTGACCCTAAACCTGAATTACTTGTAGAAAGATAAGACAGTGAGAAGATTAACAGCGTCAGCACTAATGGTTACATAGCTGGGGCTTTGGTTCATATGTGCAAATTGGAGCACGTGTTTAATCTTACTACTGTGAGACATTCTTTTGTCTTTGTAACTGATTTAAAATTACAACTTTGTGGTGTTTTAGCAGTTCTTTTTACAGGATTAGAAGCCTTATTTTATAGGTAATATTGAAGAAAGACGCATCTTGTTGGCTACATTCTTACCTCCAAAATACGTTTTGCATTGATTGTGGTCGGGCCCTTATTTGGTGGCAAGAGCTGGGAAAAATTAATCAAGTGTCTTTTACAGGGTAGGATAATTTATTCTGGTGACTGAAACCAATGCCTTTTGTCTGTGCTGGAGGTCTTTTGGTCTCCAGATAGAGTTTAAAGTTTCATTCATGGTTTGAAAGGCATGAAATGACCCAGAATCTCCCTCCTGAAGTGATTGTTTCTGTCCCCTTGACAGCTGGCCAATACTGCAATTAGCAGTGGTATTTAATGCTGGAAAATATAGAAAGATTATTATCATTGCATAGGACAGGGGAGTTACTTGGCAGAGCAGTTCTTCATGAGAGTCTTTAACTTATTTTGAAATAACCTCCAAGGAAAGCTACAGAAGCTCAAAGTGTTACGGGGTTTAAAGGGAGCATGAGAATGTTACTGGGTGTGAGAGGAGAGTGAGTGGCTTTCCTGGAGTTTTTCCAAAATCCTGTCTCTCTTTAGCTTTTAAATGGTGTTGTCTGACAGCTGATTTAATTTTGTCTCACTATTAAAGCTTCAGGGAAGTTTGTAGAAACTTAATTATTGTCAGGCACTGAGTATTTTGTTGAGGTCTTCTATTTGTAAAGTCAAAATTTGAAACAACAAAATATAGTAGAAAAGGAACCAAAATCACTACTGTTGAGATTTGCTCCCACCATTCATTTGCAGCAATAAAATAATCAGCCAAGTGAGAGTCAAAATGGAAATTCAGTAGTCTGACCAGGACTCATCTTTTCTTCTGGGAGGGAGGTATGGGGAGATCCTTTTCCTATCCATCTCTTTCCCACTTGCTCGCTCTTCCTCCCTCCCTTCCGTTTGCTCTATCTCCCTGTTTTTCATCTCCACAAAAGGACACCTTTCTTACCACTGCACAGGACAAATTCAAGAAGGAAATTGGGTTTCAGCACGTTATTCACTGCTGTGTATTTCAGTTTGCATCTGTGCCAGGTAAAGGTTGGGAAGGCTAAACGATCTTTCTCTCTTTGCAGAACCACACAGGAATTCTTTCTCCCCTTGCTTTTAGACAGTTCACCCTCACATGGTTAAAGACTGTCTAGTGTAAGGGTGTCCTGTCTAATATGGTAACTAGAACAATCAAATACAACTTTGTTGGACACGCACAGTTATTCCTGGGACATGTTGTCTTTCTAGACGAACTTTTGTGCTTTTAATTTTGGGCAACTTTTGTGTTACAACTTTACTGTGCCACCAAGCTCAGTGGTACAGAATGTTTCACGAAGAGATACTAGTAAGCATTCTTCCTTTTTTGTTTGGGTTTTTTTTTAAAGTAAATATCAGTTGTCAATTTTACTTTATTTTTTAAACTAAATGAAAAGAAAGATACACATTTGTTCAAATGGAAAGTCAATAATGAGTGATGATCATGGCTCCTAGAAGAATATTTTTCTCTTAGCTCCTTCTGATAACTCTGAGCCTCTTTCTCAAGAGGAGATATTTTGCTTTACCCATTTATTTTCTCCTGTTTGCTTATGACTAACCGTAGAAGAAAGAGAGTGGGGAAGAGCCCTTTTCTTGACTTTCTTACAATTTTATGGTTGTATTGTCACTAATGGTGTAAAGCCTTGTCATTTGTCACAGTAGACTGAACTGTTGCATGCCAGTTTTGTGTTGCTGTTCTGTGCTGCTAAGCAAGTGATGTCCTGCATCCACCTGCTCTGATATCCCATTTCATCCGAGTTTTCCTTAGTTATCCCAACAGCTGATCTGTGCTGAACAAACCTGCTGTGTTTTAGATGCTGCAGACTGCCAGTGGCATTATTTGAAAGATCCCTCCTAAACTGCATGATTAAATTGGCATTGGTTGTAATTTCTTGGAATTAATGAAGCACGTGCACCGATGTATTGGTTGTAAGAAAAGACACAGAGTGCTTATTTTAGCTTGGATATTGATTTTCTCCTTAAAAAATGTCAAAAAGTTTTGCACCTAAGGAATTACAGCGAATGCTGATAGTGCTGTGTGAGCCATATCAACATCATCCTGTCCACTCCAAACTATTGATTGCCAATATGGGGGTGGCCTGTTACATTTCTAAATTCTGCTTAAACTAAAGCTTGAAAACTGTGCACTTACTGGGGTAAAAGAGTGTTTTCACAATCATATTTATTTCTTTGTTTTGTTGCATCTGCTTACATGCCACTACTCCATTTAATTCTGGTTTTAATTTTCTTTTAATGGAGAATCAGGCACACAGTGTGCAGCTCTAATCCAGCATGGAGAAAAAAACAAAGCTACTTAGCACACTATTAAGTAAAAAAAAACCCCCAAACTCTGAATTTTATTAGTGTGTTAGAAATCACTGCTAAATTGTATCTAAATATTACATATAAAATCCCAATATTGTAAATTACTGTGAATTGAAGAGATGATACTGTGAAATTCTTCTGCATATTTTCTCTAAGGACCTGTGCTGGTTTTTGAATAGCTGAAAACATGATGTTTTCATGATTCACAAATAGTCATCAGTACTTGCATATTTCCAAACTCAGATTTCAAATTCTGCATTTGAAGTACAGCTTTATTTTACTTTTGGCTTTAGCTGTAGATACTGTGTAAGACACACCTTTTTGCAGAGGTGATTGCAGTGCCATCACTCAAGTCTGTCAGTTTACATGTCCTACAAAAAGGATTAAAGAAAAAATTTACAAAGAAAAAAGATTTAGCTATTTATTTGCAACATTTCATTTGCACTTATATCATGTGCAGTCATTATTTTCATGAACAAACAAGAGTAAGACCAGTTCTATGGTTGCACTGGATTGGGTTTTTTTGAAATATTTTTGTGATCAAACTGCTCAGGTTTCGTATGAAAGGCAAGATTTGTTTTCTACCTAAAGCTGAAGTTACTGTTGAATAGCCTGTAAGTTTAAGGGCTGCCTTTTTTTTTTTTAAATGTCCACTTCTTTCTTTCTCATCTGCAGTAATGAAATGCTCTTGGATGATAGCCATGCACTATGTTATTTTGCTGAATTCCGTTGTTTTCTAACCTTAGCATCAACGAGATCCTCGGCTCAATGAAATTTTATTTCCCTTTTATGACACAAAAAGAGCAATGCAGATAATTGAGACATATGAGCCAGATGAAGACTTGAAGAGTAAAGGTAAATGGGGGAGGGAATTCAGTTTTCACTGGGTTAGGCATTTGGGGAATTTGTTCTGAAACATCCAGACTTTTAAAACGGAGATTACAGTCCTTCTGGTCTGAGGACAAAGCATTTGTATGGCACTAAGTGTGAACCAGATCAGGAAACTGCCAGCTGAAAAAATATCTCTCCCCCAAAATCAGTGATTTTTTTTTTTTCAGAAGGATTACTACCCTGCTCCAGGTTACAGTGTGGCTAGAAAGACAGCCATCCTGATATGAAATGGGAGAAGCTGGGACAGAAGGAGATATTTCTATGATCTAGGGGTTATTTAAAAATGTTACTAGGATTTTCCACTCACAAGCTTATTTCTCTCCCTCTCTACATGAAGGAAAATCTTCCAAGTATTAATTATTTGATTTTTAGTCAACTCTATCCCTTTTTATTTTAAAAGGTACTTATCTGTGATTCTGTTTGTGCCCAGTGTATTTTATGTGTTTTCCAATATGAGGAAGGTGTGCTGATGTAGCTGCCACCCATTTAGGATGGAAGGTGGAAATTAATCTAAAAGCGGAAAGCAAATAATTCAATCTTGGCTAATTATTTAAGGTATTTTTAACTTGTGGCTGTTTTCTGCAGCCTCTTTCCTCTTCTTAGATATAACCTTGCTGTTGAACAAAATCATTAACCTCGACAACTTTTTTTTTACTTAATCATGTAGTTTAAGAAACAAGGCTGATGTACAAAGAACAGTAGCTGTCAGCAACTGACCCTTCCTCAGTCACATTTCAGTGACAGAAGGAGCAAGTAAAGCTGAGCAAGTTAATGCTGTGCAGTTCAGTAGCCAGAGTCTGCTCAGGAACACTACAAAACCAAGTTCAAATTAGTGCCAGATAACCATTCTCTGCAGCAGCTCTTTGTGAGTAATTCCTTCTTCTCTACCCCAGATCATTTTTTGGCCACTTGAAAACTGATAGTGCCATACTGATTATTCTCAATTTGGCTTCATTAAAAATTATCCCTTGATTTTTATTTTTTATTCTTTATTGAAGTTTAGAACAGCAGAGAAATAAAAGAAAGGTGTTATGAATTCTATCCTCTGAATTACTATGTGTCCCATGTTCATTGTATAAAGGTATAAACCCGTACTTCAAACACTAAACTTGAAGGTATCTTAAGTTTTCCTGATGTTTTGCAAATGAATCCATGCAAACATTTTCAGCTGCACATCCACGTGTTTTTGTCAGTGGAGAAAAGTCTCTGCACATGCTACAAGCTGATTAATGGGGATGTAGCACAGTCAGGGCAACACTAAACATGAAAGAGAGGATGAAAGTGCCATAGAAAGCTGGTACATGCAGGCTCACAATTTCTGATTTAGAAAGTCCCAGAGTTCAAAATTGCTGAGAGTATTCTGAGGAGATGTCACAACTTGTTTGCCTTCTTCACATTCTCTTGATGCCTTAGGTCTGCTGATGGTGAGTGCAGGACCTCATGTATTGAGCTGGTGGGCACCTGATTTTTTCTTTTATTATCTGGGAACATGATGGCACATTTTGCACCAGGGTCACAGTTGCTGGTCAGCTTGGACCAGTGGAAGGGGAGAGCTGCAGTTTGCTCACAGAAACCTGTGTGAATACAGCTTTTGTGCTAGGATTCCTGCCCTGTGAGACAGTTTGATTCCTATCAACTATAAATATCTAGTAGTAATTTCCCATGCCTTCTTCTTCCTTCTAGGTGTCATATCAAGTGATGGGTTTTGCAGATACTTGATGTCAGATGAAAATGCCCCAGTTTTCTTGGACCGTTTGGAATTATATCAAGAAATGGACCACCCTTTGGCTCATTATTTCATCAGTTCCTCTCACAATACCTATTTAACAGGCAGGCAGTTTGGTGGCAAGTCTTCAGTGGAGATGTACAGACAAGTGCTTTTGGCTGGATGCAGGTTGGAAGCAGGAGATAACAGCCTTTAATATTTGTGAATCTAATACTTTAAACCTACATAATATAGGGTGGTAATATATTGTATAATAGAATGTATAGACATCTTAATGTGGTAAATGAAAACACACGTATTTATTTAAGACTCTTATTTTTCTCACAAAAAACTTTGAAAGGAAATGGAATGTAGAAATTGGTATAAGGAGAGAGTTTGGGAGAAAGGTAACAGAAGTTTGATCTGAAAATGAGAAGAATCTCAGTGGGTTTTCTGCTTTATAATTAAGTTTATATGTAAATGAGAATCATGATTTCCCACTTAATTTCTCAAATTACTAAGATGAGAATTAGAAGAGTGTTACAGATCTAAAGACCAGATGTAAATATATTGACCCACATGTATTTAAGGTAGTATATGCAAAGTCATAGAAGGAGTCTGAAATGACCTGTACAGCTTAGAAAGAATTGTGTAATGCCCGGAAGTGCTTCGCAACTTGCTGCTCTGATCATCCCTGCTCAGCAAATGTCCTGAGTAGCTCACCTGGAATGAAGCACTGAGGAAGCTGACATCATTTTTCTTGGATCTCTAGGTGTGTTGAGCTGGACTGTTGGGATGGCAAAGGTGAAGACCAAGAACCAATAATAACCCATGGAAAAGCAATGTGTACAGATATTCTTTTCAAGGTAAATGCCAGACTTCCACATGTGGCAGAGAGATTGCACGGGCACAGTTCATTGTCTCTTAATCTTAGGGCTCCTTTCTGACTTGCATCAAACACCCCTGTTCTAAGTTGAATCCTATTATTGTGTTTCATAGGACGTAATTCAAGCCATTAAGGAAACAGCATTTGTTACATCCGAGTATCCAGTCATTCTTTCATTTGAAAATCACTGCAGGTATGTAGTGGCCATTTTTAATTTTTTAGTTGTGCAATGTCTGAGAGAGATGATAACAGTTTAAAACGAGTGTACTTGAAACAGTTTAAAGTATGAATAGACTTGAAAACTCTGTAGGGGTATGCAGGTATACTGAATGTCACTTGCTAATAGACTAATCAATCTTCATCAAGCTTAACAACAGCAATATTTTTATCTGCAAAGCTGTGAAATATATTTGCATGTTCCATTAGCTTTCTGAGATTCAGTTATTCTACATTTTTGATCTTGTTAAATTCATCTATGTCAAATAGACTTTCATTGACAGTATAATTACAGTAAAGTAATACTTCTCAGTTGAGACAAAGTGGGCAGTATATAATTTGGGACGTCTATGTTACTTACTATTATTCTTTTGTATTGAGTAATAGTGATTTCTTTTTTATATTTAAAAATTAACATCATCTTTTCCAGCAAATATCAACAATACAAGATGTCAAAATACTGTGAAGATCTTTTTGGAGATCTCCTGTTGAAGCAGCCTCTAGAAACACATCCAGTATGTTATATTCTGCTAGTCTTTTTATTTTATATTAGCTATATTTAAAAGAGTTGATAAACTGAGGTCATATCACCTATAGTGCTGTTCACTGCCAGTCCTGTGCTTTCAAAAGTAACTAGTGATTTTGAGTATCTATGCTTTTGGTACAAACTTGTCTTTATCTGACTTGTTTAATCTCTTCTGTACAGGGCTATGGCAAGCAGCCTAGGGAAATCCATCCCCTTGATGTGTGACATAAAATACACATACGTTGTATTTGCAGGTCATACATAACCCTGAAATTGCCAGTCACTGTTGAAAAACAGTTAATAATAAATTGCATGGTCTCAGCTAAAGAAAACTCTTCTTTCAGCTGCATGTTGCATGTTTCATGCTCCAGGTCAGGTCCTGCAGTATAGGTGGCCCCTACTACTGCATAAGAATTAAATTAAGCACCAAGAGTTTCCTGCAGTCTCATTTGGACTATCAAGTGCACTGTAATCTGCATGCACTTCACTCTCCTGCATGGCAGGAGATAATAACAGACACTCCTTCACAAACACATTTGAGATTTTAATAGCTTGTTACCCAGAGCTTGCAGCTACTCCTCCAGACCTTCCTTACCCTTCTAACAACAAGTTCACTGTGTGCCAGCAGTCACTCAAAACCTGCAGATGCTCTTTAGTGCTCCAGCCAAAAGGATTCTGCCTTACCTTTCAGATCCTGTCCTTGTGACCCTGGCAAAGGGGGATCCTGGCATTAGCATTACTAGAGGTGTGCTTTGCTTGGTTTTCCTTGCATGTTACAGGGACAGCAACACACAAGGCTTGGGGAATCTCAGGTTGTTGCCTTGAAAAGTGCATCCCAGAGAAGTAAATCTGTAGCTTTCCTCTGTAATATGTCTGTCACACTGCCACATTCCTCACCAACGACAGCTTCCAGGAGCTTTCAGGGAAGCCTAAAATAGAGCTGGCCAAAGGCTGCCAGGCTTCTACCTCATGGCCCAGTATTCAGCCTCAGCTGCCTCTGCTCTGCAGCACTACTGAGCCTTCTGCTTTTTGTGTCCTTTCCCCCTCATGGCTGAATTCAGTCCCCAGCTGCTCACAAAGCAAATGTTGCAGAGGTGGCAGGAAGAGCTTGGAACATGAGCTTTACGAGAGCTTGGTTTCTGGTAACCTCAACTGAGGAGGACAGACCTGAGAGAGACATGGCACTGGCTCAAGCAGATTTGATTTTAAGTAAAAGCAAGTATTTGTCCAAATGGGCATCTAACTATGCCCTTGCTTGGGGATGCAGACTGGCATCCTGAAAGCCTGGGGATAAATGAGCTCTGCAGCACTGACATCTAGTGGAATTACAACCCCAGCACTCTAAGGAACAAATGTGTTTTCTCTTCATCCAACATGCTGAAACTCCCAGGCCTGAGCTTGGTGGGTGTGGATATTCCTTATCCTCCCAGAAGGAGGTTTGCACTCATTTTCCTGGGGTTGGGTTGATTTGGGGTTTTTTACTGGGTTGTTATTTGTCACATCTGCTACTTTTATTTGGTTTCAAGTCGTGATGGTTTTTTCTTCTGTTTCTTCATCTAGTGTGCAGCTTCTGGGTAGCCCAGATTTGGACTTAAAGATAAGAATATCTGAGCAATTCTTAATATTATTAAGAATTATATTCTTCATACTGTTTTTAATAGTCTTTCTATTCCTGTATCACTTATGGTTCACTGAAAACCCCAGTGCATTATATCAGCAACTCCTTGCATAATATTCTTAGCAAGCCTGAGGTGGACAGGTTGCTAATTACTATACCCAAATCTCTGTTTCTTAATCTCAGTGATGTAAAAGGGCTTAAATCAGAGAAATTTCTACTTTTTCTCTCTTTTCAGTTTGGAAAAGATGAAAAAGTATTATTGAAACAAACCTTTTAGTAGTACTTCCTTGCCCCTTTACCTTTCACAAAGATGTGGCCCTACTGGCAAAACTAGTCCTCATTACCTGGCTGAGGACTGGGTAGTTTTCCATTCACCAATGCCAGTCCATTTCCACTCTCTTAAGTGTGTGTGGGCTCCCTCAATTGCATTATTGCATCTTGGAGGGACCATAAAAGGTGATTTATTTAGAGATCAAATGATAACAGGCTAAAGTGTGACTTGGGCTGTATGTGAACCAAAGGGAGGGAGGGAAAGTAGAGAAATCCTCTGATGAGTTCAGGTTACATCCATGCCCCTGCTGGGCACAAGAGAAGGAAAAATGTTTTGACCAGTTCAGATAAGGATGGCACAGGCTGGAGACCAGCAGCATTTAGCATGGCTAAATTAGAACAGCTTTCCCATGGGATAGGGAATAAGCAGAGGAGACTATATAGCTGCAGTCACACTGCCTTCTGGGGTTGTGGCTGAGGTGCCACTACTGCTGTCCTAAAGTCAAAATTCCAAATAGGGATACAGAGGGGCCAAATAGCTGCTATTAAACCTTTTCTTTAAATTCTTTTACAGCTTGATACAGGTAAAGCCTTACCATCTCCTAATGACCTCAAAAGAAAGATTCTCATAAAGAATAAAAGGCTTAAACCTGAAGTGGAAAAAAGTAAGTAAAGCTTGTCAAGTATTAAGTAAACAAAATCCAGATCACTACAAATAGACTTTTGTTACTATAGATGCTAAATTGCTTGTGTTTTATTGTTGGATGAATCTGAACTATATATAAATTAAATTTTGTTTGCCCTTGTGTTTCATATGAGTGCCAGAGTCTAGGCTTTGATATCAGCATGCAGCAAAGGCATAGATAGACCTAGAAATGTAATCCTGGGACTTTTATCAGACTGCTGGTTGAGCTAAAGTATAACATAGATAGAATCTCTTGTAAATTCTGCCTACACTGGTATGTTTGCATTGCTGTGTTTTTCCAGGATAAGCATGAAACGAAATGGAATTTCAAATTGCTCTTCTTGCTGTTGTTGCCAGTTCTGATATTTATCTTCTTTTACTAATAATAATGCTCTATATTAGTTTCCAGTATGGCTGTAATGATAAACCCTGGTTCTTCCTCATTCAAAGATAAGCACATAGACCTTGCACTGGTTTCAGTCATACATGGTTGTGTTCATCCTGACTTGAACTGCACATGGAACACAATGAAAATCCAAGCCTCCATTTGCATGGACCAAGCACTGAAGAGACAGCTGTCTGTTTATTCTTTGAAGAAGTAATATGCTTGCTTTGAAGTCTGTGGAAATTTAGGAAGAATTTCTTCACAGAAAGGGAAATTAAACATTGGAATGGACTGCCCAGGGAGGTGGTGGAGTCACTGTCCCTGGAGGTGTTTAAGGGAAGACTGGACGTGGCACTCAGTGCCCTGGTCTAGTTGGCAGGGTGGTGTTTGGTCCAAGGCTGGACTCAATCTTGGAGGTCTTTTCCAACCTAATTGATTCTGTGATTCTTTGAAATATTTTTCTTAACTTCATGATAGCCCTTACTGACCTCTTTTCAGATCTAACAGTTTATGCTTATTGATGTTCTTTTCTCTGTAAAATTTTATTTCTAACTGAAAACTTAGAGAACTCATTAAGTAAAAGTAGCTCTCGGGATCAGAGAATCATTTGCGATTGTTCTTTTGTATTTCTTTGTGCTGCAAACTATTCATGTCATGACTAATTTAATTTTATTTCTCGTATTAACAGAACAGCTTGATGCGCTGAAAAAGATGATGGAAGCTGGGGAAACTGCTGCTCCTGTAAATATCCTAGAGGATGATAATGAAGAAGAAATAGAAAGTGGTGAGGATTTCATGGAGAAGGGCTCTCAAACATTGCCTGTGGTAACTCAGTAGGGGTGGCATGAGCAGTTAGGATGCACTTTGCCCACATGCCTGCAGTCTGTGGCAGCAGGAGGAAGTCTGGGCTCAGTGCAGGACCTTTTGTACAGACCTCCAGCCTTACCATCTCATCTCAGACACATACCACAGCTGCTCCTGGCTCTGCAGTAGGAACATGAGCTTAGTTGGTGGTACTAGTGGTAATTTTAACTTCCACTTACTCTTCAGAAGTTATATTGAGGCACCAACCAAGTCAGATTATTGCTCTGTGTGTGTGTGAGAGAGATTGGGACGTTTGTGATCTTTGCTTTGAAAACAGGTTTTATCACTGTGTTTTATACTTGTGTCATCATCAGGTTGGATTATTGCGTATACTTTATAAGGATAAAATGAGGGATAGGATTTTTCTTGCAAAATTTCAGATGTCTTCAGTGTAAACCTCTGATATGGGTATGGCCAGTGATATGGAATGTATTTATAGCCAGCATAGTAGGTTAGAAGTATTTAGGGTGTAATCCACCTTGTCTGTTTCAAACGTCCACCTTTAGAAGAGGTAAATCATGCACTGCCTGCAAGTGCTGAGCCAAGATACTGTTGTAAATAAATTAAATAAATAAAATTTCTCTTACTATGGTAAAGCTCAAAAGATCTCAAGCCTTAGTTGTAAGGTACTACTAGCACTTGGAAATCTAATGCCCTGGATTACATTCCTGTTTTCGAAAAATGCTAAAACCAAACCTGTATATTCAGCTGTCATTCGTTGCATGTCTTGCAGAAATCAGCTGTTACTGTGGTTTTTCCACTGATCCTTTATCTTTTCTGTTCAGCTGACCAGGAAGAAGAAGCTCATCCTGAGTACAAATTTGGAAGTGACCTTACTGTAGATGATTACAGTCAAAAAGAAGCTGTTGCCATCAGTGTCAAAAAGGTGGGATTGCTTCTTACACACATACATATATATATATATATATATATTTATGAAAACTTTCAATGCAGACAGTGGTAAAAGGCATTCTGTTTTGTGGAAGCATCACAGCATTTGTCAGAAAATTCACACCTGAGGCCTTACCAGATGCCCTTAACCTTTAGGTTCATGAGAACACAAAGCAGTGGGGCTATATCAGACAGCTAATAAACAAGGGAAGAGTCCTCTTTATTCCACTCATACCTGATTTGGTACAGTTTATCAGTCTGTGCTCAGTAACTTGACTATTACTTGATGGTAATTAGATGCAGAATATCAGAATTCAAGTGTAAGCCTGCTCTGGCACTGGAGGTGTTATTGCTGCTTGCTAAAGAAAAAAGCCCACATGGGAATTCTAAGGTACCTTAGCAGATCATACTCCTTTGTCACTCAAGTATTTTGGTCACTTCTTTTCTTCTCCCTGGCTTCCTTTGGATCTTAATCCAGAAAGAAGTATAGGTATGGAAAATCTTTCCTAGCACAGATCAGCCTTGGCAGTATAGCTCCAGCAGTATCACAGATATCAGACCAGACTTCTACGTATCTCTTCAAATATCTTTGCTTCTTCAGGACTTTTATGAATCCTTCCAGTGAAGTATCATTTAACTTCTTTGCTTTAGGGCAGTTTCATTTATTAAGTCCCCTGGTCCTTAACTACCTGAGTGTTTCAGAGTTTGTGTTTTGATTGGGGTTTTTGTTGTTGTTGTTTTAAAGATTGTTTTTTTGTTTCCAGGTTAGTCACTCATCTTCAGCCTGTCCTTGATAACTTCGCTTTGCCGATCAGTGACTTGATCTTTATTTTTTAGGAAGGTACATTCAGTGCCAACACAACATTTATCTAAGATTCTCATTAGTAGTAGCTAATGGTAGATGAGGACAGACAGCAGACTGTTCCACTGCAAATAGCATCTTGAAACAGGCCTTTTCCAAATGTGGACATTTCAAGTTTACAGCAGTCATAACCCTTAACTTTTCAGAGCCTAGCAGTTTGCATATCCAGATTGGATGATCTTTTGTGTGATCTGGTTATGTTATTCTCTCATTCTAATCTAAAACTTCCTGTCCTCCACATCTAGTGATAGCTTTGGTTTGGGCTTGACAGACTGGCATCCATCATCCTATTCCCATTGTTAGCCAGCTGTTCAATTTCATATCTTGTGTACCCACATTTCAAAGAGACTACAAGTTTTTGCAATTGCTTGGGACAAACGAGCCACACAGGAATATAGAAAAGGTTATACTTTTTGCTAAATTCATAAACATTTTAAGGATGTTTTTCCTTACAGTGAGTGTTTCATTGTTGTTTTTTCTTTGGATAATGTATGTATATTTTTTTTCCCATAGGCTGTTGAAGATTCTGAGCAAGAAAACAATAAAAAGGTGACACATAGGATGTTATGTAGTTTATTTTGTTGCTTTGTATATAACATGCATATTACTTACCATTCATTCTTAGTGGTCTAACACTTTTATGCTCAGTTTCACTGCACCTATAGAGTATTTTTGAAAGTGACTCTACCTCCTTTTGTCCTCTAAGGTTTCTTCTGCTATACTTTTATAGTGGTATTAGGGCTGTCAGAAAATTTGGGGACAGGAGTGCATGACTTTTGCCTGCTTACAAGTGTCTGATCTCAGTCTCAAATGTCATGCATTGGGAAACCAGTTCTTTGAATGGTGTTGAGATGTATCATCCCTACTTCCTTTTTTCTCCTCTGCCCTTACCCTGACTGCACTTTGTTTTCCTCTCTTTTTCTTCCTTTTGCTTTCCCTTCGGACTTCTGCATTTATCTTCTCCCAGGAATCCCTTCTGTAAGATTCTTCCCACCTCCTTCCACTCTCCTCCTCCTCCTTCTCTTTTCCCATTAAAGCTGCTCCTGTTCTAACCACACTTTGTTTCAGTCTGTGTTGTTTTCTAAGTGGGTTCTGCTTCTTTTCTCGAGGGGTAGGGAGGTGCAAATAACATAGAGATCAACTTTTCCCTGTTGGTTTCTCTAGCCCCTAAAAGGGTCATGTGCTGTTGCAACCAGTCCTTTGTTTCTGTAGACTTTAAGAAACATTCCATCCTTACCCCTTTCTTAATTCATAGTTTTAAAGTTGTGAACACTGCAGAGTGTAGCCCGTTCACTCTAAAAATAATGAGTGTGCAAGTAAATAAGATAAAATCAATCGCCTATACATTGTCTTGGTACATTGTCTTTCAGGTAGAATGTCAGTCATAATACATGACTGAATACATTCCTAAATACAGCCATGCAGCTGTAGTGTGCAGGGTACCATTGCCAGGACACTAAAGCATCATAATCCCTTGGGCTTCCTTTTCCCTGTATTTCTTGACTTACGTGTTTATGGATCAGGATAGTCAAATATGATTAGAGGTTCTGAGCAGCCAACAAGAGGCACTTCGAAGAACCTTGGTTTTTACAAAATGAATGATCAGTTCCTCCTGAGTTACTGGCCTTTCAAAAATGAAGACACTGAAAAGGACTAGTTTCTTTGGAGAAATTTGGCCTAAATTTGACCAAAACACTATTAACAAGTATTTACCTAGTAATAAAAAATGCTTTATTTCTAATAATAAAGAGATGTATTGTTTGGCATATTTAAGGAACAGATCTGTGAACCCTCAATATGTACATTCCTGAAAAGTAGTTGGACTGGGCCCTGGTGATCAGCATTGAAATATGGTGTCAGTTTGATTTCATGGGCCATTGGAAGTTTCATTCACTCTAAAAGGCACAGACAACAATGTGTTCCTGGACTCATTCTGCTCACTCAGCCACTCTATGCAGTCAGAAAATTATGTTCCTCATGACTCTAATCATCTTATATCAAGGCATAAATGGTTCCACTTCACATGATTTTCATTCTTTGAAATGTGTCTGCACTCTGTGGCAGGTAGAGGTACACACCTATAATACTGGCAAGTGCTTCCACATTTCTTTACTTTCCCATCTCACTGAGTAAATGAGTTGCAGTAGTGTAGGTTCTGTGAACTGCATTATTCTCCAATGAGAAAGGGCTTTGCAGTGCTTCCTCTTACTATTTCCTGATACAATAATGAATGAGATCTTCCTGACAATCATGAGCTGCAGCCTGAAAATAAAAAGGTGTACTGCAAGAATTTTGGACTATACTTAGTACTTCCTAGCAGAAGTTCACTGTCAGCCTACAGAGGTTAGATTTTTTGGTGACTGGTTCAGTGGCAGGAGGACAACCAAAAATTTGTGTGGGAAAAACATGATGAAGTTGTGGAGTTTGTGTAGCTTGACAGGGATCTTTCTTTTTCTTCATTTCACTGAAAAGGATGTGTTTCAAACTAGTTTAGGGAAAGCAAAATGTTGGTCAGGTAGATCCCAATAAGAAATGCTTCCTGTTGTGTGTTTCCAGCAGATGAGATAGTTGTAGAAAACTTTTGAAGTTCTAAGTTATCTATAAAATGCACCTTCATGTGAATGATGGATTCAGAATTTTATCAGTTGAAGTGGATAGGAATATGAACTTGGTACTGTGTCTCTTGTTGGTCTTGTGACATCTGTTTGTCTAGTGAAGGTTGTGGTCCCTACATTCTGGGCTGCTTCTGTTGGTAAAGATTAGTAGTTGAACCTATTTGTGTTTTGACGCTGAGGAGGAAGTGCCAAGGATGCATTACTTCGGCATAGGTGCTATCAGAAAATGTATGTTAAGTCACAATTTTAGGAAATTATTTGACAAAGACCATTATCTCCCAACATTGTTCAGTCTGGTGTAATATTTATCTTTTATCCCAATGTTATCCTACTAACTTCATTGTAATACTTACCCACTGCTTAGGAGCTTTTCTATCATCAGTTCTCTTGCATGTGTTCTGTAACACTGAGAGTCTTTTGTGCATATATCAGTAAGAAATAAGTCTTGTGACATTAACTTTCCACATTCTTGTATTAACTTGCACTTTACCTTTCTGCAGATTTGGGTTTAATTTTGTACCACCTTTGAAAATTCCAATATTGGTGTTTCCAGACAGAAGTAGTGATTGTTCTTTTTAATGTGTTTTCAGGGTTTAGTAACTGTTGAAGATGAACAAGCGTGGATGGCATCTTACAAATATGTAGGTGCCACAACCAATATACATCCATATTTATCAACAATGGTCAACTATGCTCAACCTGTAAAATTTCAAGGTTTCGATGTAGCAGAAGGTAACATAAAAGGTTGAATGAAAGTATTTGCTTATCCTAGGTAGTTTTTTTAATCTCTACATTTTCCTGAGTTTAGAAATACAGTTTAGAATACTTTTATAGTTTAACGACCATGTTTGTAGATCTGTTGCCTTGAATGTAAAGTTAGCATGTTATTCCACTGGACATCCACATGGAGTCACTAAATTACTGGGAGAATATGAAGCTGTTGAGGTTGATTCAGTTCTTTCCAACGAAAATGCTTTTTTTAGTTCCTCTCTCTCTACAGTAAGATGAGCGTGACTGTCACAGGGGTCAGCAGTTAGCTGATATTGCACACTAGACCATTTATCATGTTGTTTTGCCTTATCTAGCCACACAACACAGGCTCTGAATAACTATTTTGTCCTAAACAAAAAAAGAAAGCTTTGCTGATTGCCCAGGAAGTGCAAGAAAAAAGCAAGTCAGAAATACCATGAAATTTCTATGAATAACAGATAATGGGGAAAGTGATCAGAATTTGCTGTGTCCTGCTATTACATATAGTGCATGATTTTGAGTTTTGATTCATTGTTACCAAAGTGTTTTAAAATGCCTTGTTTTTTTCTTTCTAGAACGTAATATTCATCATAATATGTCATCTTTTAACGAATCAGTCGGACTGGGGTATTTGAAGACTCATGCCATTGAGTTTGTGAAGTATCCTTTCACCTCCTCAAACCACTTCTCTACTAATGCTACAAATAAACCAGTGTGCCTTTCTAGATTTAGTGTTCCATGTCTGCAAAGGAAAAAGGAAAGTAGCTCATGGAAGGAGAAATTGCAAGGTTAATATAAGAAATACTGAAGATACCAGGATATGATTGTATGTTTCTATGATGTTTTTATTTCATTTTCCTTGATGAATTCTACAGTTATAACAAACGACAAATGAGTCGGATATACCCAAAGGGAGGCCGAGTGGATTCCAGTAATTACATGCCTCAAATTTTCTGGAACGCTGGTTGCCAGATGGTCTCACTGAACTATCAGACCCCAGGTAGGCAGCAACGACCAGTGAACCTCAATCCTAAAGAATGGCTTGGGCAGTAACTCTCAAACAGATGCCATGGATTTGCTCCTGGCATTTTTTGAGGAAACAGACATATGGCTAAATAATACAGTGGAGTGGAATTACAGAAGCGTAAGACAAGGAGCAATAAAAACAGCCATCCACAGAGGGAAAATTCAGTCCCCTTTTATGGAAAAATAACAGAGTACTGCAACTTCTCACAGAAATGGGTTTTATTAATAAAAAGTATTAATTACAGGGAAATCACTGCTTTCACAAAACACAGCTTTAGCACAGTTGGGTGCATGTCTGCAAAGCAAATACGGAGTGTGCAGATTAAGATGGTAAAAAGTAATGACTATGTGACAAATGCATTTCTAGACCAGTCGCTGTGAAGCGTTAAGAGTCATGTGCTCAGCATCAGAGAATGGGGTCTGAGATCCCAGCTGAGAGAATGATGCCAGGGAATGTAAATGCCTCTCCACATGGTAATCTGAGAGGAGATGTATTGTTCCTGTTCAATGAAGGTGTGAGTATAACTAACAGGGTAGGCTTTTTGTTGTTCTGATTAGTTTTTTAATTTATCTAGGAATGTCTTTCTGTCTGAAAAACAGAGCAGTTTTTTCATTTCAATTTTCTAGCTGCAACATTGCTTTTCTCTCGCTCCCCTCCCTGAGCAGTGTCTTTGGTCCTGCAGACATTCCCAATGATCATACCCTGAGTTCTGTCCAGCAAAGCTGTGCCCTGGTTTCACTAGCTGAGAAATCAGGAGAAGGCTGTACTGGAATACACTGCTTTTAGAGCATTCCACTGGACATGATAAGCAGGTTGGAGCAGGTATTCAAACCTCATTCTGCTCCCAGCACTGCCTTTGCCCATGGCACGTCATTCTCAACCCCCTTATATTGCTGCTTAAGAGGAGTAATTGTGTAAGTAGAAGTGAGCAATTTTCCTGTATTCATCTTCTATGACCCAACTGTGGTCTCTAGCTGAAGATTACTGGCTGCCCAGTAAAGCAAGTAATAATTGATATGGGCATATGAGAATTTTGTATTTTATATGACAAAGGACACACAGAAAAGATTTTGTTCCCTTTTGAAGTTAGTCTGTTGGACAATACCAGTGTAACTTCCAAACAAGAACATTATATTCTAGTGTAAGTGGAAACCCTCAGGAAAACTTTTTATTTTTTACAAAGTTCTGGAGAGGGTTGGATGAGAGGGAGGTTATTAACGTGTTTACTGTATAACTTTATATACTAGTGTCATAATGTTGCATTGACTAAAACTCATTACTTAAATGTTGAAACTAAGCAATGATGCTGTGAGTTTTGTGATTTCTTTTTTTGGTATTTTATTTAATTAAGCCCGCAGAAAACCAATGTGATGTTCCTTTCACCTTCTTTAAAACATCCAGATACAGAGAGAGCTTCATGAAAGGTAGTTGTTTGTGGTTATAAAGGAGTACACACTTGAAGGACATCTCATCCAGTATGTTTTATATTCTGTTTCAGACTGAGATTAATTGCACTGTTAAAGCTCCAATATCCCTCTGTTATTCCAAGTGATCTGCAAGAAATGGAGACATCTGTACTGTAGATACAAAATGCTGATGGAAATCCCATCCCAGGAACTTAATATTCCTTGTTTCTTTACCTGCTACGTTTGTTTAAATTCAGGGAGAGACTGTTTCCTAAGCACAGCATAGACTTCAGCATGGTTGATAAAGCTGTTACTACTGTGAAGAAATGTGAAGTTTTCCTGTTGCTTCCTTTAATTTCTTAGATGTGTGTTCTATATGCATTAATTTTTATTTAAATTGATTATTCTAGACAAACAGTCTCCTTTTCTGAAAAGGATTGTTCGTGATCTGCATTAGTCAGCAGGAAAAGTAGTGATTTTTTTCTCTCATGACAGATTTAGCAATGCAGTTGAATCAAGGAAAATTCGAGTACAATGGATCATGCGGGTGAGTGACATGATTTAAACTGTTGTCACTGTGTATCAGAATCCTTTACTAAGGTTTTAATAAAATTTTGTCACTATTAATCATGTGTTACAAAAGAAAACTGGGATGCTAGGTGAAGTGAGGAAATCAGCAGAATTCTGGGGAATTATCCCCTGTAAGGAGGTATTCTAATGAATATGCTTTTTAATTATGCCCAGTTATTAAAGATGAGATAGAAGAGTCTTTGTGTGCAAATTATGAAGATCATGAATACCATGCACTGTTATTTAAGTACATCTTTAGCCTCTGTTCTCAGCCTTTCTTTGTATGCCTCAGAATGGAGATCCATTGCACAGTTCACAGAATTGCAAATTTACTTGGACAGGCGGAGTCTTAATACACAGGGAGCTTTTTTTTTTAATCTGTGGACTCTAGTTGGAACACAGATTTCACAGAGAACACTGGAGTGTTTAATCTCTTTAAGTTCCTGCTCTTGACTTTTGCATGCCAAAGGATGCTCAGGTTAAGGTGATAGATTTTTCTCAAATATTTATAACTTAATAGCATAGATTGATCATTAACATCAAGAGAAAGGAGAAATTTGATGAATTACTGGAAATGGCAGTCCAGAAACACACTAAAATCTGCAAACTAATCCTGGGAAAAAACTATTGCTTTACTAGTCCAAATGTTATTCAGAAAGAAAATCTGAGTAGATGAAGCTTGGTAAAATTCCTCTTCTGCAGAGTGGTCACAGAGTGCTTGGCTATTCCATGTCTCTATTGCAGTTGTGAGCTGTCCAAATAGAGGCTTTTGGGTTTTGCCAGAGGTGCAGTCTCTAGAACTTCTATCAGAATAATGCAAACAGAAGAAAAACAAGGTTTTTTTGTGGCAGAGCATGGTTCCTTTCTTGTTGGACACACAATCCTAGTAATAGAGCACCTTTACTTCTGCCAGATTCTCTGAATGACAGGCATCATTATCAACTAATTTCCTAGATTCTTAAGTCAGTCCTTTCATACTACAGTAATGTGGGTTTAATGCATGGTAATATTTTTATATGCATTATAAATGTGGTGGTGTTTCAGTCACAGAAGCTGTCACAGAAGCTAAGGATGTTTCTGATAGTTTTCTTCTGCCCATAATCTACCTTAAATTAATAAAATATTATGAAATTACTCACATTTATAAGAAAAATAAGGATTATTATTTTCTAAAGAGAAACCATGTTTTGAAAAACTGAGGGGAAACACTGACGTTCTTTTGGAATTTTCCAGCATTTTTTAATTATTTCTGAATTCTGTCTAGGCCTTTATACCATTGTGTACCAGAGATTCACTAGAGAGACTAAAGGTGGATAAAAATTAATCTTCTAGCAGCTTTGTCTGTCAGGGCTGCAGAATTAGCTTACACATTTTCTTCCACCAGTGGAAGAACCTCCATAATGTGCAGCACAGCATTTCTCTGATCAACTGCAGCTTCATTTTCATGGCAGAAACCTTGGGTTTTGATTCATCTGAGTAAATACTGGCTTCATTGATATGTTGGTCCTGTGTATAGTCCTCAGGGACATATTGTAAGTGTTATTATGGTAGTACCTTTCATGCCACTATAATTAACAATCTGTCAGCTCTGACATTATCAGTTGTTTCCCCCAAGGTTTCATAACCACAAAGAAAAAATTAGCTTTGAGCTGAAATTTATTGTATAAATCTTGACTCTAAGGAACTGCTTCATTTAGAAAAATAAAATTGAAAAAGCCCTCCATGTTTTTCCAAAGTGTTAAAGAATTAAAACAAATTGGAGCATCTACATTTTATTATATGAAAACTCACTATATTTTTAAATTATATCATTCAGTTGTTTTGAAATGTCCTTGATCATATTACATTTATTTTTATCTTGAAATCCAGGGTTGCTTCCATCTCTCAGTAGCTGGTAATTCAAATTAAAGATTTATGTGTTCTAGGCATCCATAATGCTTTTACTTCCTCACACTTGCAGATAGAATGATAGTCTATATTTTACAGTGCTGAAGGACAGCTCATTGTTCAAAGGTAGAATATCCATTTCATTTGTATTTAATACAATTTTCATTTCCAGAGGAGAATAATTTTCTCCTTTTTTTTTTCCTTGAAATAAGGTATCTACTTAAACCAGATTTCATGCGACGTCCAGACAGAACATTTGACCCATTCTCTGAAACTCCTGTAGATGGTGTAATTGCTGCAACATGTTCTGTACAGGTAAAACAGCAACAGGCAACTGTCACCACATCCAAAATCACATCTAAAAGTCAGAAGAAATAAGATACCTACAGAAAATGCATTTGGATTGTGTGGATTTCATCACATAGTTTCCATTATTTGTTTTTTGGGTGTTTTTTATTGCTGGGTAAGATGTCTTTGTTTACTTGGTCTGAGTGGAACGGGATAGACTTAGAAATTATTTGGTATTACACATTATCGTATTCTAACATGCCTCATGGTCTTTTTGAAATACATCAGCCCACACAAAAGGACAAATGAGTGAAGTTCATTTCAGTGTACAGTCTGAAATTATGCAATATCTCTTGTAACTATAGAGCAAGGAGGAATATGGCTGTACACAGGATGTTTTCAAAATAAGTAGAGAAAAATGGTTCATGTGATTGAGGTCCTTACTTTGGAGTCATCTATGAGTAAAGAAGTCCATAAAACACCTGTTGTAATTTCAAAGCATGGTTAGGTGTCATATTTTGAAAGGAGGCTGACAATTGTAAAAACCTGTTTTGTGACTTGACACTCTACTTTTTTTGCTCAAATATCCTTTGCGCTGCTGAGTAAGACTTCAGCTTTGTCATCACTTTCCATGTGCTGCATTTAAATTTAAACTCTTTCTGACCAAGGATTCCTTGTGCATTCTAGACATTTAACTAAATTTCGTTGCACCTCCAGAAGAATAAACTTGTTTTATTAATGTTACTTTTTTTAATGGTAATGACAGTACAGCCCCTCCAAGAAGGGAGTTAGATCAAATAGTTCATAGATCACACGATTTGCTACTTACTTTTCTTACCTGACTAAAACCGGTGTAAAATTTCATATAAATTCTGTATTTAGGGAGTTGAGTGAACCAAAAACCAGTAATAATAGCCTTCAGCTGCATAACTTTTCAGACTTATTATCCAACATGTTCCGTGGAAGAACGTTAGATCATGAAATCTAAAGGAGCTTGTGTCTCTGAAATCATGTTTCAGTTTTGTCCTTTCCTCCTTGATTATACTAATAAAAACATTAGCTGTGTTTTTAAATAATATATCATCTTGATGAAATAAAAATTTTCCCGGGAATAGTCACCTGTTGTGGTTAGATTAATCTTGACTTGGAGTGAAATTGAAACTAATCTTCATACACATAATAATATAGAGAAGTTATCTGGGTTGTTTGTTTGCTTTTTAAGCATCCCATGATTAGTTTAAAAGCTTTGCCTAAGTGAAAGCAAACAGTAGTTTCCTTTCACCTCTTTGTAGTCAAGACATAATAGAACAAAGTGCTTCCCAACAGAAGGTTCCAAGTTGTGGAACAGCAGTGCCCAAGCTGCTTGTTTCATTCAGTATTTTTCATTAATATGGTAAATACATGTTTGAGACATCAGCTAATTGGGATGATTGATTTACAACTGGAAATGCCATAGCACAGTCATTTCAAATGAAGGATCTCATTAAGGTCTGATCACAAAAATGCAATTTTAGCAATAAATACGCCATTTTCCTGTAAGGAAATGAACACATTTGTTCTGTATAAAACATTTTTCAGACTGCAAAAGACAGTAAAAGAAATGCCAGTATTACCATTATTCATGCTTTGTACTGCTTTTCCTTACTGCTCTGTTATTATGTTGCAGGTAATATCTGGTCAGTTCTTATCAGACAAAAAAATTGGTACCTATGTGGAGGTGGACATGTATGGTTTACCCACGGACACGATACGTAAGGAATTCCGGACACGCATGGTGATGAACAATGGTCTGAACCCTGTTTACAATGAAGAGTCCTTTGTGTTTCGAAAGGTAGGGTTTTTGGAGGTTTGGGGTTGTCATTGCTTTTGCACATGAGTTTCCTTGCTCTTTTGAGCCACCTTTCCCTGCTTTAATCTGGCTGCCCCCATGAACGAGAACTGCTCCCATGAAAAAGGGGAGTTTACCCTGTTTACTGCAGTAAGTAGTGTAAAGCTGAAATAAGATTTAAACAGGTTCTTTAGGTTTTGGTTTGCTGCTTCTTGTGGTTTGTTTTTTTAAATTCTAATTTTGCTTTTTTTTATTTTTCTGATGGATAACCTCTGTAGATGTCACATGATTATTTTTGTTGTTATTTTTATTTCCATTTGGCTTTTTCCTCCCCTTTGCTTCCTCCTCCCACTTGGAGGTAACCACTTCCTCTGTGACTATGCCTGTGTTCAAGGTATGCAGTCTGCTCACTGGTTTACATCATCATTCCATAGAGATCCCTTCTTCCCTGCCCTGCCCTGAAAGTGGCTGCTGTCTTGCACTGTTCTTTCTGCCCAGAGGGCAGGTGAGATGCTGCATCCAAAGCTAAGGTCAATGTTATGACATGGAAAAGTTGGAAGCTTGCTGTGTTCCTCAGGCTTGTTGCCAGCTCCCTCCTCCAGTTGTCGACGTGCATCATGTACCTTTTTCCTTATTTTTTTCAATAACAAATTGAAAACAAAATTACTATTTTTTTCTTGATATGAGGGAATTAGAGAGAGATCATTCATCCGTGTTCAGTTTTTATCTCTCAGTCTTTATATAAATGATAGACTTTTTTTTTTTCTGTCATCTGGAGTTTCATCCAGACTACATGTGTTAGCAGTGCTGTCTTTGATAACATCTGTTCTGCTTACACCTGTTTTGTTGTAATTTAAAATTGTTGTTGTTTTATTTCAAAGTTCAGACTTTGGTGAGCGGCGATAAGACTTCACGCTTGGGTGTATTACATGCTTAATCTGCTTTCTTAACAGTGTAACCATTTTTTAATGGAAATTTAGTTGATGCAAGAGGGGTTTTTTCTGAACTCAAATACATTCTGGAATGAATGTGACTTCAAGTGCTCTTCTCAGGGTATGAGGAGGCAACAGGGAAGATGCTTAGGTGCAATGACAGGCAATTCTGCTGCCCATGGCCCATATGAGCAGCATCTGCTGCTTTCTGATTTCTTACATCAAAAGGGCCATAAATTACAGCTTCAGTCTGAAAGAGGGTTACCTGTGTGTTGTGACAGGGGTACAGTGGCTGATGTCAATATTTCTCAGACTTTCTGCTCTACTCTGCAATGAGTAATTACATTGGTCACACATTCTCTTGAACTGTAAATCAGCCATGAGATTATTTTTCCTCATCTCAGGCCCTTGTCATATCTTAGCATTGGAAACAACATACATTGATGACAGGTGAGTGGCATAAACACAGCAGGAACAACTCCCCTAGCTGGAGGAAATGAAGGTGTGGGTGCCCAGTGCTAAAATGTCATGAGGGTGGAAGCGCCTATCAGAATACCACAGGACAAATTAATGGAGAGGGAACAATAAACTCAGTCCCCACTTCTGCTTCCTAGCAATTCTGTATCAGAGGCCATCATGTACTTAAAGATGTGTTCATCTGTGGCCTGCAGAGGACAGATCTTACCTACCCTGTTTGGGTTACAGTGTTCTCCTCAGGCTGATGTTTAATCCTACACAGCTGTACTGTGTTTGATTGTTCTTCTGTCATGTTTTCTCATTTTTGTTTTAATTACAATAAAGCTTCAGTCATTCTAACCTGGGTTCTGTGTTGTCCCTCTGTTGTGTAAGGGGGAGGATGGTCTGAATGCTGGTGGAAGATTTTGCAGGTAGTAATCACCTGGAGCAGGATATCCCTCAGTGACACCTGTTGGTCAGACTGTCTCCTCCTCACTGCTCTGTGCACAGAGGCAGCAACTTTGTTCCAGGGAAGGCAGGGGATCTTTTTATTACTGGTTTGCTCTGTCCAGATGGGGAATGACAGATGCAGATACCTGGCAGCATCCCTGCTCACCTTGCATACCTTGAATCCTTCCTGTTGTGAGTGCAGCACACTCACCTCTGCTGGCAGCGCATCAGGTCTGTCACCTCTGCCTGCTTCTTTGTTCATGCATCCCCACTCTTCCTTGCCCTCTTCTTCATTGTCCATTTGGATATATCCCAAATCCCATCTTTCTGTCATAGTTCCTCCTGATTCCTGCCCTTTGATTGCTGCTGTATCTGTCATTTCCCATGTAGCACCTACTGCCTTCTTATCAATGTCACCAGCCTTTAGTAATGAAAAATAAACATGCAAAATATTTAGCTGGTCTAACTGTGAGCCACAGGATTTACATATTTTGAAATCTACATTTTATTTAGGCTGAAAAAAGACTTTTCTGGGAGAGCTTGCTTATGGGGTTTGCAGGGATTTACCTGACTTTGCAGTGATGATGGTCTGTTTCTGGCATACAGTGAATGGTTCAAACATGGGAGGCAGGGAGGGGGATACTCTAGTAGAGTCATTAAATGTCTCCATATTGTGGTTTTGCAGGTTATTCTCCCTGATCTTGCTGTTCTGAGAATAGCAGTGTATGATGACAATAATAAGTTGATTGGACAGAGGATCCTGCCTCTGGATGGGCTTCAAGCAGGTTACAGACACATTTCCCTTCGGAATGAGGGCAACAAACCACTCTCTCTCCCAACAGTTTTCTGCAACATTGTGCTTAAAACATATGTGCCTGATGGTTTTGGAGGTGAGTATGAACCTGTATCTCACGTGACATAGCTCTGGAGTGTTGGTGTGGAAGTACTGAAGTGCTGTGGTGTCACTGTGCCAGATGGGAACAGACACAAAGCTGGAGGATTGGAAAGATTTAGAATTTAACTCCTTGAAAACTCTGCATATTGAGTTAATAAACCAGCTTTCTGACCAAGTGCCTGCCACAGTTTTAATAATAATGACCTGTACCTGCTAAATGACAAAATAATGTAGAAAATAAGCTAATACTGGTTAGCTCAATTTGATTTTCTCTGATGACAATTTAGGAATATTTTTCTTTTGATTTTTTTTTATCACATGTTGTCTGACATAAATATCTGTTTGGCCTACAAGTATAAAAAATTTATGCAGAATCTAGATATGATTTTTTTTTTTTCAAACAAAGCTACTTCTGTATTCTTGAGAATGTTGCAATATTGTTGAAAGTGGACAGTGAAATGATTTAGCATCCAAAACCCCTCTGCATTTTTCTCTCCCAAGTTTACATGTTTTTAGTGTGGTTTAATTGTTTTGGGGTTTTCAAGAAAGTTTTTTATGTGAGCCATTTCCATGATCAGGTTGGCAGGGCCGTGGTCATTTATACCAGGCAGTGGTAAATTGCCACATATGTGTAGAGAAAAACTGAGAATAATCATTACCCCACTTAAATCAGTGTAATGGATAAGTTCACCTTGAGGGTGTGCCCTGGAGAAAGGTTTTCTTCACGCCAGATAAAATGTGCTTGTACATTGGACAATATGTAAACCATTTCAAACTGTAAATGAGGAATTGCACTAAATGTTAATGCTCTGACTCTGCAGCAAAATGAAGTTCACCTTAGAGTTGGTTGGTGAAGGATTGTTGATAAAAACCAATGTTTTTCTCTTCACAAAAGCGGTTTAAAACCTGGTGTCTATACAAGGAATGACTGCCACTTCTCTGAGTGTTATTTCCATAATACAAACTGGAGAAAGGGAAGGCTCCCCTAATGTATTAGTACATCTACAAATCTGTTTGCTATTTTTCCTGACTTAAAAATTTAACAGGCTGACACTTCAGTAACAGTATTTCATGGAAAAAGTTACAGAAGCATTTGTTTTGTTCTTATGTGCAATCCTGGTTTTTTGGCAAGACAGCTGGAGTTTTGCCACAGGTTTTGGGACACTACCATGCCTTTATGCAGCACATTTCATTGACAGTATTTAGCTTCAGAGTCTTTGTCTCAAGAGAAATGTAAGCTTCTGCTTAAACTTGAGATTCTGGAGGGTAATTGAACCATCAATCTAAAGGACACATTTAAGTGTGCATTTTAATTCTTCCCTGAACTGAAGCTTTTGACAGACAATGACTCAGTTCAAATATTTTTTAAACTAAGGATATGCTTCTGATTTGAGATTGACGTTTTATGATACCACACTTTTTCTAAGAACAGAATTTAAACATAGCACTGAATTTGATGTGGCTCAAGCTGCTGAATGTCCTGGTCACATAGGGAGAAAATATTTTCTTATTTTATTTTTTTAAACTGCATTCCACAAATTCAGGATTGAAAGACTTGTTTTTCAAAGAGAATTGGAACATCAGTTTAAAATTTGTAAATTGTTTGCAGCTCAGTACTTGTTGATCTGCTACACTGTCATTGCTACAGGTGGTTTATTTGGTGGATGTAGATAAATATTGCTCCCCCAAAGTAACAGTATTGTTCCAGTGAAATGCTACTAGAATGAGAGAACTGGTTATTATAGTTTATTGTCAGCAGTAGGAAAACATAGACTCCATATTAATAGGAACTAAATGAGTTCAATTGTTAATTCTCCTCTCCCTTCCCAGATAGGTTTGATGTGTCTTGTGTATTTTCCTCATTGATATAAAACAGCAGTATGATGAACAACTGGGAAATAACTTTTGACACTCAGGTGTCAAATACATTAGTATTCTGTTGGCATGTTGTTTTTAATTACTTATCATCTGCAGTGAACTTCTCATTGTTTTATGAGCTATCATTAGGATCTCCATGGGGTTTTTAGCAAACCTGTAGGAAGTTAGAGCTCAATTCAGTAGCTGCCTACTTTCTTTTTAATTCCTCCTTTTTTTTAACCTGTATGAGTAAGATTTAAAAACATGCCCCGAATAATAACTAGAATGGGTGATGCACTGTAGGCTTTAAAAGATGCGTATTTTTATTTTTCATTGAGCTTAGTAATTTCTCATGGTTTATCACCTACTCTGTTCCAAATAAAACACAATAGTGACTAAAATTGATGCACATGAAGTAGTAGAGAAACTTCTATAATAGAAATCTGTATGTAAGTAAGTGTGACAACTATGAGTAGTGGTGAGAGTCCTCTGTAATGTGCTCTTGCAGTGATTTTTGTAATTTTATATTTAATAGCAATTCTCCTACAAAATGCTGTTCCCCACCCCCACCTTACCTCACTGGGGAGAAAGGAAAGCGTAAGCAAAGGACAAATGACAATGTGAGAGGCAGGGATGAGTCACATCCCCCTTGCAGAAGTGCTGAGCCTTTGGTGATGTGCTTGCATGGTTAGTAATACAATTTACAAAGGTCTCCCAAATATGTTAGTCATTTTTACCTAGAAGCTCGTGATAATCGGGTTCAATTTTCAAATGACACATCGTGCTGGCAGGGTAGTCCTGGATTTCCATTGAAGACTTCATGGCAAGGACAAAAAGACATGCTTAGTAAGTTAGGGAAAGGAGAAACAGTTGCTGAGCTACAAGGCCTTTGTTATGGCTAAAAATAAATTCTACATGGGTTTTGTGTATATGAAATAAGTTTCAGAAGACATCATCAGGTCACAACTGTTATTGGAGATGACCTGTTTGTGTAGATAAACAGAGCTGTGTCAAGGGTAATGCTAAGTATTTAACAACTTCTGTTGGAATGGGAGACCTGTCTGTGCTTTTTTTGCTTGAGAAATGCACCCCCAGTGACTTTGAAGGAACATTCATAGAACAACTTATGTTGGAAGGGAGATGATATTGTTCAGTCCCTACTTTGCACAAGAAAAATGGCAAGTTTCTTCCTAGAACTTTGATAGGTTGGATATTTTTACTTTTTTTTTTTTTGAGTGTTGAAGTTAAACGTGGAAAGGGATTTTTCAATATGCAGGTAAAGATTCATTTGACTTTGTCATCCTGTAAACCTGTGCTTGCACAATTATCCCTGCATATAGAGAACAGATTCAGTAATCTACCTGGTATCCAGGGCTCAGCAATGCTATGACACCACTAGTGGTACCATGTCATGTGCAAGATTCAAGTACTGGTCATTATGGTTCCCAGAAAAGCCATTTCACAGCCTATCACGTTCCAGGCATGGAGCATCACAAAGGCGAGTGAGAATGGATCTACCTGATTGCTTCAACCACCCATCCTGTGTAAAAGATTAATTTCCAAATGCTCTGAAGATAGTAAAAAGTTGATCTTCTTTTTTCCTTACAGATATTGTGGATGCTTTATCAGACCCAAAGAAATTTTTGTCTATCACAGAAAAAAGAGCAGACCAAATGAGAGCTATGGGTATCGAAACTGTAAGTAGAACTTAGTGACAAACACAGCCCATTTATGTTCATGCTGTGTTTTTTTTTAAAGTGGACCTTCTCCAATCAATGCACCTTATGATGTCTCATTTTCAAATATAAGCCACTTTTGTCTGACTTATGTTAGCTGACATACACACATTTCATGTACTGAGATACCATCCACTGACCTTTCATGGATCACACTGACATATCCCATAGAAGCAGAAATTTTGAGAAATGAAGAAGCAGCTGTATTTCAATAGGTAGCTATTTAAAATAGGTTGCAAATACTCTAGTGTTGCTTGAAAGTATGCTGCAACTGTATTATGTTTAAAGTAAGCAAGTTCAGAACTTTCCCATGCCCCAACTTCTATAATACAGGCAAAAGAACAATTAATTTCTTACAATGTGAATGTTTCTTTCAGAGTGACATAGTTGATGTACCAAATGACACTTCAAAGAATGATAAAAAAGGAAAAGCCAATAATCCCAAAGCCAATGTGACTCCTCAGAGTAGCTCAGAACTTCGACCAAGTACCACGGCAGGCTTTGGATCCGGGACCGACGCTAAGAAAGGTACACAAAAACCTCATGCCACTCCCTCTGACCTCAAATGCTTCAGAAAGTCACACAGAAGTACTCATTGCTCAATTCTAGTTTTTTCTATTAATTCTTATAATTTTAGAAGGTAAATTCACTCACCATTAAAAGTTGTCATTGTCTAATGGCAAACAGATTTTGTATATTAGTAGAAAAACTGTATAAAACCATTATAGCTTTATTTTATTAAGTGACCTTTGTATACCTCTAGTAGTGACCTGCATGACTCTGGGAGTAGTTTACTAAAGATCTGCTGGAGGAGTGCCAGTAGGAGCGACTGTTATCTGGCATAGTCCACAGAAACTCTTCTGCTTTTTTTTTTCACAAATCCCTTGGCAGAGTTGCAGATTTAAATAATTAAAGGTATTTAGAATTCACTGGATTCAGTAGAGGTTTCCCAACAATTAGAAATGTTTTCACTGTGTGGTTTTACTCTGAATAGTGATTATGAAAATGGCATGTTTATTGTAAAAAAAAAAATCGATTCTAAATGTGCTCATTTATAAGTGAATAAGTAGTTTTTCCTCTCTGTTCACTCTACTAAGTCATTTTATAGAGTCCAGTGGGATTATTTGTTTCTCCCATATCATCACAGGTAATGAAGACTAAGTGAGAAAACAAATTTGTACAGCTGAATGAAACACAATAAATTTTTCTCTTAATGGGCCACCAGAATTAGAATCTAGTTTATTTGCTCTCATCTACCTTGGCCCAGAGGCATTGATAGGAGTGAAAAGGAGCACTGATGGCTCTTAAACTTAAGCAGACATGGCTGGGTACACACTTGTGAAGGAATCTCTTGAGAAACAAGATGCCATTTCTCTGGAGTCACTTTTGGCAACAAACCAGGCTGTCTCTGGCACCTGAACTCCTTCAAAGTTCTTCCTTGGTGTTAACCCCAGATTATTTGATACAGTGAGTTGTTTTCATGTTTCATGTATCATCACCAAAATGCACAAGTATTAGTTTTGTTGTGCATTAATTAAGCATGGAATTTGCTTGGGTTGACAACTGATTCTTGGTTGCCAAGGAGTCAGACCTGGAGAACAATATAAATGAATCTGTGTTTCAAAATAAAATCCTGAGGAAGTTTGTTTAGAACATAGCAGCCTGTTGCAGCCCTGGTTTTAAACTGAGATGTCAGTACTTCATGAGCTCCTGACTGCAATTTTTACCCATATTCTTGCAGGTTAAAATGGAGCTGTTCATTTTTATATCCCATGTAATGATCCTTATTTTGTATTACTTATCTCTGTGATCTATTAAGATCTGAATAATTTTAACACTGTTATAATACACAACTCACCTTGCTATTAGAAATTATTTCTCCAGCAGGGTCGGGTGTCTGGGGAAGGCTTTCAAGTGAACAAGTGTGTTGGGGGTTTTTTTGTTCCCTGACTTTCAGTAGGAGGTAAATAATTTGTGTTTCTGAAAACTTCACCCTCTATCTGTGCCTAAATCTGTTCCAGGCTCATTTCCCAGATTCTGGGAATCTTATGTTTCTAAGAAAGGAAAAAAATCATATTCTCTAAGGAAATTGCCTTCCTCCCTCCTGCTTTTTGTTTTTCTTTTACAGCATCTAAGTATTTTCCAATAAAATTCACCTTAAAAGCCAGAAAGTCCTCTTCAAGGCAGGGGCAATCTTGTAGTCCACACACACTATTAAGAGCAGTTAACTAAATGTATTTGCATTGTATTTATTTACAGGCAAACATTTTTTTGGTGAAAACTCAGAAAAAACCCTAAAAATTACAACTCTCATGGCATCGTATTGACATTTTTATTAATAATTACATGTGGATGTGCTTAGTAGTTTTAAAAAAAAATCACAGTATGTCACAAAACATTTATTAAAGCATAAACATGAAATGAGGTTTTGTTTGCATTGCAGTGAAAGTGATCAAAACATTTTTCTTCATCTAAATAGTACAATTAGTCTTGTGTCATTGATTTTTGTGTTTTATTGAATTTTTATTTGACTTTTGATTTGAATTCTTGTATTTTGTGTTTCTCCTCATTTTTAACTCTCCTTCAGTCTTGGAGTGGGCTGTTGCTCCTTTTGTCATAGCCTGGTATTAACCAAAATGCAGATTTTACCTTCAGTAACATACAGGCTGCAGGTAAATTTTCACTCCTGTGTTTTAAGTAGAGAAGTATAACCTCAGTTAATCCTTTATGTAGTCACATAGAACCTTACCCAGGAAGTCTCCTCACTGAAAGAAGTGGTACCAGAGCAACCTCCAAACATGGACCAAAATTCTGAAGTTTGCATGGTTCAATTTAATATTCCTAAATGTTTTGCTGAAAAGGAGCTTTTTTTAAGTTGCTGTGTTTTGACACTTCAGAACTGTAAAAGATTAAAATGCACTCATTGATTCATTTATTTTTTCACAAGGCAATCAATTGAGCAGTGCACTGGAAAAGGAAACTAACTGTACATTAGCTATTTATTGACAAATAATTTCTCATTAACCTGTGACTGTTTTTCATGGGATGAAAAACATTAATTAATTATTAACTTGAATGTAGGTTTCTGTGGTAAAACTCAAATTTTAAAATACGAGATATACAAGTATCTATGAAGTTTTAGATAAACTGTATCAATACCTTCCTAGGTATAGACCTTATTCCTCAAGTGAAGATAGAAGATTTAAAGCAAATGAAGGTAAGTACAGACACAAGCCTTTCAAGATGTGTTCGTAATTTTTTAAGTTGCCAGGATTTTACCTGGTTAAAGGCAGTATGACCACAGAGAAACTGATCCAACTTCTCTTTTTGTAGGCTTATATAAAGCATTTAAAGAAACAGCAGAAAGAGCTGAATGCCTTAAAGAAGAAACATGCAAAGGTATGATCATTAAGAGTTCTCTGAGCCACACACTCTAATTGAAAACAGTTGCAGTGCTCACTGGCACAGACAGCTCCTAATTAAATTGTAGAGAAAGACTAAGGAATAGTAGTTGGACCACCAAGAAAGACATATGTGTTTTAAATGTACTGAAATCTGCTCCAGTGAGCACATTTTCCCTTTAGCAACCCTTTTGTATGCCTCCCTGGGATTCTGTGCACATTTATTTGACCCATATGAACATTCATGGCTCACCTTTTGCAGGTAATGATTTTATCAGCTCCTTCTTGCATGACATATTGACAGGCAGCTTGGAGAAAAAAGGCAGTAATGATGCGACATGGTGCTGCACGGAAGACAGGCACTGGAGAAACTGCAAAATCACCAAAGAGAACTGGAATGTGTAACTGAGAAATTAAATGCCCTGGTCCTCCTTGTCTATGTTAACTGCTTTATAGTCAGCTTTTCGCTCAGTACTGTTGGCAGTGATGTTCCAATTACATACACCACTGTCACAAGTATACTTTATATAAGAAAATCTCAGCCAATTTTCTCCTGCCCTTTATCATTAGAAAACCATTACTCGTTACAGAGAAAGACATAGTAAGTGAAGAAAATACCTTAAGTTCTGAATTTTGGCCGTACATACAAAGCCCATTTTGGGTTTTTGGGGCAGATTGCTCTTCTTGATTGCAGATTTCATTGCAAATCTGATGTGAAGTATTTGCCTGGTCATCAGTCCTAATATTTACTTTCATGGCTTGTTTGAGTGTACAGTGTAGTGTGGAAAAATTACTTTCAATAACTGGCACATTTTTGGGAGTCTTAGTATTAAAAACTATATAAGAAAACTAAATAGTTACATTTCAGACACCTGACTGACTCTATGTAAAGTGATTTCTCCATTTTTGTAGTGTATGCAAAGCCCATGTTCAAAAAAAAGCGTCTGTTGTCCACACTCCTTGACATGAACAGTTTCTAGACCTTCAAAGGGGTAATTTTTGGGGGGCTTCTTATTTTTAAACACTACTTTCTCATAAATTGGCCAACATCCAGCAGCTTGCTACAGAAATGGTACCATGGTTATGCAGGAAATAAATGTACTCAGTGGTCTGTGTTCCTGATACATGTGATCCACAGTATTGTGAGGATATTTTAGCCAAGACTGCACTTGCTAACATTAAAAAGATCCATCTGTTCAGGCTTGCACTTGCTTCCTCTAATCTGAGGGAAAAATTGCTAGCCATAATCTGAAAATGCTGTGCACTCTGAAGGGCTTTCAGCATTAGCTTAAGCACAGCTATTTTATGTCTGAGCCAGTCTGTGTCCTGCTGGTCTTAAGTACAGAGTGCAAGTCTGCCTTAACAAGAAAGTGCCTGCCTAGAGCATGCCTTCCTAAAAGGCAGCTTCTGGAATTTAGAGAGTCTGAGAAGGAAAGTGCAAACCACATTAGCTCAGAGGTGATCTTAGGGCAGTGTTTGGTGCACCCATTGCTGTTCTTAATGCATTTTATCAGCTGGGATGGAGCAGGAGATCCAGTTAGTTAGCTGTCATCAACTTGAGAAACCCGGTGTATTAAGCAGACTGCACTTAAAAGTTCCAGAAATAAGCTGGCTCTTGTTAAACACAGACACTCCAAAGATCTGTAGGAATGAGTAAACAGAAGGTTTCCTGCTCTGTAGAGAAGTAGCAGCAGCTCCTCTGAAGTCCTGGCTGGTGGAGGTTGGTTCCTCTGCATGAACACGCAACGATTTGTTTTGTCAGGGTATAGTACTGTAACAGATACCACATTTCCAGATTAATAAAAAAAAATAACTGGTGCCAAGCTCTTAGAGCACAACACTCTGTCAGTGTATTTATTTGCCACTATCTTTTTTTTTTATTGAATTCTGTTCAATATTTCAGCCATTTTGACTCCAGCAGCTACAATAATATTCTCCAAAATTTTCTCTGCATATTATCACTAATTTTTTTCTCATCATGCCATAGCTCCTAACAGCTGAAATACCCAGTAAACACACAGAGACACATTGCACAATATGACTTGACTGACTCCTTGTTAGGAATAACGTCTTTTGAGTCTTAAGTCTGGTAACCTGTGCTTTTGGTAATTTTAAAATAGTATGTCTAGCCACTTCTGCATATTGCAGGAATGCTTTTCTTTAAATAATGCACCTACAAAAACACCTGCCTTCAGCTGCTCTTGAAATAAAGTATTTCCCGCCTACATTCCCTGAAGTAAATTTAATCTCCCTGTATTAATATCATTGTGTAACTGCAGAATGCCTGATGTGTCTGTTTGATGTCCAGTGGTTTCTATCTTTTTTAATCAAGTTTTTTAGCAAGTTAGATCTTGAGCACTGTTTAGGTAAAGGATCTGGGGTGGCATCACAGGCAGATGGGCAGTAAAGGCAAGGAGTTGGGACATACGAAAGAGTCTCAGTCACTGACTTCATCTGTTAGCAGCCTGCTTGTATGGGCCTCTACTGAATTCTAATATTTTACATGAATGTCACATAGTTTCTGTGCTTCTTGAGTCAGATAAAAGAGGAAGGATAGTGAGGGATTATCCTGATATAGCCTCTTCCATCCAGCAGCACAACAGATGATTGTGGTATACAGTTCTAGCAGTTTCAGACATGACAAGTGCCCCTTAAGGAATTCGGTCTGGCTCTAGAGAGCAACTAAACTGTATAATTGCCACCCAAAAATATAAATCCCAAAATTCATCTCCTGCACCTTCATATTCACATTGAAGATATGTACTGTTTGAATTATAAAGCCTAGTAAAAAGGAACATAAAAACCAGAAATCTCCATTTCACAGTGCAAAAGCAACAGAACAAGAGTACAGGACTGTAGATAATAAAGTTCTGCAAAATTGATTTTTGATTTGGAAATGATAGTTTCTTCTTTTTAGTTCCTCATTTTTGTATTCTGTCATGACAGTCCTCCAGACCTCAGTTTTCAGTGGTGCACAGTATTGTGTCGCTTTAGGGAGATACCAGGCAGGAATAACAGTTTGTATCATGGGAACTTACTTTCTCTTCAATAGACTGAACTGTGATTCTTTAGTCTTTTCCCATGGATACACTTGCTGTGATTTGAGTCTTTTTATATCAGTTAAGTGGCTTCTCAGAACCCTGGCAGAACTATGGCTTCAGTTTGTAATGAAATGTCATTATTGAACATATTCATGGAAAAGGTGTGTGAATTCAAACTGCAAATTCAGTGGATTTGAGGAAATCATGAGACACCCAACCCCTTTTAAACAGTGTTCCAGGGTTGAAGCTCATGCAATTCTCTGTTAGGAGTTGACTCCTAGTACTCTTTGTGCCTTGCATGTGGAGGTGGTTAGTAGCCCATCTTCCTCTTCCAGCTCTGTTTATGTTGTGCACAAACAAATCCATGAACTGGATGGGGAGGGAGGAGCAGGGAAGGAAATGAGGGGATAGATCTGTTTCAAATACAAAAGTTGTGTATGAACAGTACAGTACAGAGGATCTGCACAAGATTACAGTGGGCTTAAATGATGGTTGTGCTGAGGGAAAAGCAGGAATTCTAGCCCTTTCCCAGATTATGGAGCAATATCACATGAGTGGGCAGATGTCTTGTGCTTTGCAAGGTTTATGCTTAGTCTTTTATAGCAAGAATTGTATAACTCTGCTTATTTAGGGGAAAGTGGGGAGTTTGAAAGATGCTCTTAGTCACCTCACCTGTGTCTGACTGATGCTGTCAAGTTTATGTTGTTCTTGTCACTGTCCAAATTTTTTCCTCCCTGGTTAGTTAGTGTAAATACTTCCTGGTGAAGCTGGCATGTTTTAATATTGATGGAGTCTATTTGCCTTTAAATCCCCAGTAGAACAGAAAGTTCAGTTCCCACTCTGAAAACAAAATTTGCAAGCTGTGTGTGTTCCTAAGGAAAGTGCTTGGCAGATGTTGGAGTGCTAGGGGACAGCCCAGGACTAGATCTTTAAAAGCATCGCAACATTTGTATTAATGTTTTGGTAAAAGTGAGTGTTAAGTGTTTAATTAGTATTTCTATAGGCAGAAACAGTGATAAGGCAAAGGTGTATAGAAAATAATAAAAAAGAGCAGTAGAATAGCAAGAGTAGAATAGGTACAAAATGAACTATAAAACAAAATAGAGATAAAGTCCTGGAAGAGGCCAAATTAATTAATGCAGTTCTTTTTGTCACGATTAGATAAAATGTGTAGCAATTGGTTATTAGTAAAATAATATAAATTAATGAACAATGTTTCCTATTGTAGTGTAAATTCAATATTTAGTGCTCTCTGTGCTAGTTAAATATTTGCATCATTATAAGCAGCTGTTCTATTAAAGGAGAATATGAAATCAAATTCAATAATGAAATATAAATACAAGCACTAAGTGAAGTGTTTTGTTTCTGGTACAGTCTTGTAAAGGAAAGGGACTGTCTGTGTACACACCTAAGTGTTTAATAGGCATTAGGGAGTCATCTCTTTATCCTAGGAGGAGTTTTTTCCTTCCCTACCATAAAAAAACCTATTTGATTTGCAGGGGCTGGCACTGTATTCAGTATGAGATACATAGAGGAAGGGGAGACTGGGTTGAAACTTATTCTCCTTTGCACTCAGAAGCTTTGAATGATGTGATCTGAGCTTGTAAATCAAATTTTTTACAATGCATTTAAATGGATATTTATGCAAAAACATGATGTTTTTTCTCATCATTATTTTGCTTTAAAGTATAGTGCTTATGATGGAATATCTGGGATGTTTAATACCAGATGGCTAAACCAGACTAAATTCCATTTTCAAAGTTCATACATTGCTCTTTTTTTACACTGTAAGAAAATTGAACATTAAAAATCCAGCAGCCTAATTGTAAGGTCCTACTGTTTTCCAGGAGCACAGCGCTATGCAGAAGCTGCACTGCACACAAATTGACAAAATAGTGGCCCAGTATGATAAAGAAAAAGTATCATACGAGAAAATGTTAGAGAAGGCAATCAAGAAAAAGGGGTAAGATATTATTTTTAAATATTTTTTTTTTAGACTTACAACAGATGTTAAGCTTTTGTGGTCTGGAATAAATCTTTCATAAAAAGGTCATTCACATGAAGGAATTGCAGCTTGAGCCAGCATCCCACATCAAGCTGAGAAAGAGCTGCTTGAAGGCTCTAGCTACAGGCCTTGAATGTGGTACTCACTTTGCCCTTTTCTACTCTTCTGCTATCAGAAGTTTAAAGGTAAAAGTGAAGGAGTTGCCTCAAATTTTTATTTCTCTGGTTTGATCTGGTCTCACTACACTCCCCAGGGAATGTCACTCTTGTGTTCAGTGAGAGCAGACTAAGGTCCTTAATAGCTTTAATGATCAGAAAGTATCAAGGATTTGATTTGGGGAAAAAAGCTGGCTTCTAAATCCTGAATATTTTAGAATAATATAACTTTGCAGTGCTGTTGAGTCAAAGTACCTTTTTATCAAAAAAAAAAAAAAAATCCCTCGGGCCCTCAGCTAGGATAAATCAGTATTACTCCTTTGGTTTGAGTGAAGATGTTTTGATTTGCAGTAGCTGGTGGCCTGGGACATTATCTGTGTGAATATCCTACTTGTCCCAGAAAGGTTCCTGGAAGATGCTGGTGACATTAATAAACTGTCTAACTCTAATTTGGAATTAAGTGCAGGACCTGCTGCTGCCTTGCTGCTGTGGTGTAACCTGGCAGCACTTTCTCCTGTCCACCTTTTACCCTGTGACTGTCATTTCATGGAGACAGCGGGAATTACTTCAGTTCTATATCCAGCTATGTCAATAGTTAGTCTTAATTTCATATTGTTGTCATCTGGCAACAAGAATTGGCAACAAAATTACTCACAGAACACAATGCCTGCTTGGTATTGGATTCTTCCCTTAATAGTTTTTATATAAATTATTTGGAATGGTGGTGGTTTTTTCGTGCTTCTTGTAAACTTGCAACAGAACAGAAATAGAACTGTCAGAAGTAAACAAGGTAAAGAGAATTCGCCTCACGAAATTATTGAAAGCTCACAAAGTCTTCTGAAAGGTCATGTTGTAATTTCTGTCCCAGAAAGGAGAACTGTAAGAACCCAAATACTTCTAATCCAAGTAGTTTCTTCTGGAAAACTACTTCTACAAACAGAGAGGGAACAACTACAGGATGGATTCATTTAATGTGGCTTTAATTCAACTTCATTGAATATAACACAGCAGAAGATTATTGATATAGCTGGATTTATAATTCCAGTCAGGTTTACTGCCATGGCAGTGAACTAAGACATGGACATTGCACCATAATTATTGTGGGGGATAAAAGGCTTCCCTAGGCTCTGCTATTTAAGAATCTCAGTGTTCTTGTTTCACTGAGAAGAAGCCAGTGCTCTGCCCCTCTGAACAAAACAGCAAGGAAGGTGTGCCAGAAACTTCAAGGTGGCAATGGCTCTCTCTGTGCAGTAAGTAGTGAGAGGCTCTGGATAACATACTTTCCAGAGTAACCTCAAATGGGACAAGTATCAAAGCAGTTGATAATTTGATTCCAAGTTTGAGGTTGCTTCACTGGCTACTTGCAGCATCTTTTCTTAATTTTGTAACACTTCTTCAATGGACACAAATGCCTTTATGATAGTTTTACATTGCCAATGAGTTTAAAAAAAATAAAAATTTGGCAATGAGCACTCCAGAAGCAGACCCAATTCAAAGCCAAATATTGTTTCTTGCCATGATTCCATACTTTCCTTGGACTCCAGAGCTCTCAGTCATCTGATGGCTTTTTCTGTTTTACAAGAATAACTGTTGGTATCTAACTAACAGCCAAATCAAAATCATATCAGCACAGAATTTCTGTGAAAACACTTTTTAATCCTGTATTCAAATATTTTCAGGGCTTCCTTCATGGTCTTTGTGTATGGAGCCCTGAAAGCCCATTCAGCAAGGTACTTATGCAGACCCCAACTGTTCAGTGTGTTAAAGGACATGCTAAAAAGTGCACACATTGGTTGAGACTTAACAGTTTTATTGAACTGAAATGATCAGCTGAATCCAGAGTCCTGGGTTCATTGAGTACAGGACATGCTGCATTTTCTTGGCTATCATTTTGGAAATTTTGTAAGCAATAAAAGTTGTAAAAAAGCATGTAAAATGTTTTCAAAGCATTCGTATTGAAATTGTCAGATATTTCCTAACTGAAAGGTTTTTGATGAGTGTGTGGACAACTTTCTCTTCCGATCTTCTTTGCAATTCTTCTGTGCAGCTTTTGTGGTCCATTTCCGCCACATGGTGTGACAAATGTCAACTGCATATTGTTCAGCAAAGTAGAACCTTTTAATCACATGCTAATTCACCAACAGATGGACAGGATTTTGCTCCCTGTGCTATTTCTGTCATACACTTCAAATGCTTAAAAATCTCAGAGAGGCTTATGGGGATAGGTATGTCTGTGTTGCCACTCTGAAATGGATTGAGGACACATAAAGATCCTTCTGATTTATTTGGACTGTCCAGAAATTAATCTCTGTGTGTGTGTGTGAGAGAGAGAGAGAGAGCATGGACATGTGACACGGGGTTGGGCTCTCCCTGGGTATTTGTTCCCAGCTGTGACTGAATGATTTAACCTTGGACTCTTCTACTGCAGCTGGAGGCAATTCCAATTATGTGCCATGTCCAGCCTGGCTGGAAGTTGCCTTGACATGAAAGCTGTGTTTCCACAGAAGGGATCAGCTGGTGGTTCTGATGTCTGGGATTCTAAAAAGTCCTTGACTAAAAAGTGCTTGGACTAATTCGACTAATGTGGGATAAAATATGTCTGATTCACCTAAGAATGAATCTCTTTCATAGTGTATGACAAATAAAACATTCCTTACAGCCACAATCTGATCCCAGCTACCCATGTGCAAAATCAAAGACACTTTCCTTCCAGCTGTTGAGTTTTTTCAGGGAGAGAGAACAGTGGTCAGAACCTCTCTCTGTGACTTTAGATTACTTCCAAAGTGTCATATGAGTGTTGGAGATATCTACAAAATTACCCTTGCTATGGCTAGGAAATAAATGACTACTCCTTCTGATGGCCCTTTGGAAAACAACTCATACTACACTGTTTTCAGGAAGGGCTTTCCTGGTATTGTTTGATGATAAAATTTTCTTCTAATTTCTATCAGTTTAACAGTACTTTGTGATTAAAATAGGATTTAAACTTTGCAAGAGTTTCATAAATCTCCTTTTCTAGAGAAAACATGGATTAATGTTGCTGGAATCAAGCAGTGACCATTCTCACTAGGTCCAGCTGCAGATGATAAATGAATGTAGCTCTGTCCACTCAGTGAAGCTGCACCACTTTATATCAGTGGATGATCTGACACAGAAATATTACAGTGATGTCAAAATAGATTCCTCTAAATATATTGTATTATTCCAGACAAAATAACAGATACTTAAGCTGTGTGAATTTGTATTCTATTATAAAAACTCTTTACTGGAAAAGGATCGGTAATGGTGGAGCTTGTCAGCCTTCAAAACTGCATTGACTTTGGGGAGACAGTAATTGAACTTCCTGCTGTAGCTGCCATAGAACAGCTTTTTGCCCCACCCAGTGCACAGCCCAAATAAATCTGGCTTAGTGAAGGCAAATCTGTGAGTGAGAGGTAGAAGTCATGAAGCTTCTGACACACAGGCATGTCAGGGGAGCTTCAGCTCTCCAAGTCAAGGTATCCAATGGCTTGGATTCATCCATGTGGGTTGGTGTGATCCGCAGGGTTAATGAGGCCCCTTCTTTGCAACCCATTCTCCTGTTTTCTCAGAGAGGAACACTTACAATAGGTGTTCAAAGTCAGTATTCCCAAATCGCCCCGTGAGGTAATTATTCAAATGACTTCTTTTTTCTCTGCCTCCAACTGAATAAAAGTAGCAAAATTACTCTTAAAACAGAGGATAAAACCGTGGCAAGGCAATGAATATGCCTATAAGTTTCCAGGCAGAAACTGGTTTCTCTTGGCAAGGTATTTTAAGCCTGGAAAAGGAACCAAGTGGCATAAATGGAGATGCCTGACACATCCTCAGCAACAGAGTAATTGCTGGGCCAATCTAGAGTTAATCATGTGGTGTTTGAATTGAATGATCATTAATCCAACAATATTTTGTTAAGTTGCGAATAAATTGCCAGAAGAAATAATTCCATTCCAATACATTGCAGCACTTCAACTTTGATTAACATTTTAATTAGTAAGAGCTGACTGAATGGGGAGATGTTTAACTTGTGGCACACATTTGCAATTTTCCTTTTTTTTAGAGGAAGTAATTGTGTTGAATTGAAGAAAGAAACGGAAATTAAAATTCAGACACTAACATCAGATCACAAATCTAAGGTAAGCAAACAGCCAATTTTAACACATGCAACATCTGAATGAGAGATTTTGAGACCCAAGTGGTAGTTAATTTTCTTGGAAGCATATGAATGATTTTCAGCAATAATAACACGTTGAAAAGAATGGGAGTAATTGAGTGTCTAAAAGTGTTTCTTAAAATTTTATTTTAAAGCAACATCAATTTCCTGCTGTTTTGAAATTTTTGAAGATTGTGCCATATTCATCCTCCATGAACTGGTCATTTTTGTGATTTTAGCTAAACCAGGAGAATATGTGTTATATGAAATCTGGATGCTAAATACTTTCCTAAAATAAATACACAAAGAAGTGTCCTTTTCATTTTCTGTCTTTGCCACCATGGGCAATACTTGGTATTCTGCTTCTTAGGGAAGGAGGAGTCCAAGTTGCTCTTGAACCAAGTGTGTTCTTATTTCTAGTAATGTTTTTTTCTCCATTGTTTAGTTGCTTTGTTTTCTCCAAGGTTCTGGAGAATAAAAGTTCTCTGGAACTCAATCTCTGTTCATTTAGAAAAGCTGTTTTCATGGCTCACATTGAGTTGCTTGGACCTGCTTCCTCTGTATTTCTATATCACTGCTGTGTTCTCTGACTTCCTATTTCCTTTGGAAGTTTTATCCACGACTTGTTGACATGCTTTCAAGTTTTTGAGAGACATCCAGAGTAGAGGGTGGCAGGGACAGCAGAAGGCTCATATATGAAACTATCTGGAGGAAGAAGAGTACTGGAGACTGACCCTACTAAAAGCTAAAACCTCTGAAAAGAATCAGACAAGTATAGAAAATACGAACACAGCCACATCTTTGAGGCTAAAAAAAAGTTAATTTTCATCTTGTCTTATTTTCCATTTATTCTTTGATTTTATTATTTCATGTGGAGAAGATGCTGATTTTCTAAACAAGGTTGTTTTCATGTCGTTGTTCTCTCAGCTGACAATGTAACCAAACCCCCAGGAATAAAACCTAACTTCCTTTCTTATCTCCCTATCTTCTTCCCCTATGAAAAGTCCAGAACCATTTCCTTAAACAAAAGCAGGTTTTTTGACAACTAAAAAAATGAAGACTTCATTAATATCTTAGTGAAATAAACCCTCTGAGGAGCACTAGCTCCCAATCATCCAGCCATAAGCTGCAAAACTCATTTGAAGTTATTTTATATAGAAAATTCTTTACTGTGATCTCTGCTTCTCACCTGTGTCATTCACAGTCTGGACTTTAGAGAGACATCCAAATGTTCATTAATCTTCCAAATCCAAGAAGTGTGATTCATGTTTTCCCTTTCCACAAATATATGCAGTTTCTGAGCTCTGTTCTCTTTAAAATCATGCTTTCAGACTGGTTCCCTTCAATTTAATCCATACCTGGAAAAAAAAAAGATTGATTTTTGTCTACTCCCATGTCAGGTTTTAGGATGACATTTTGAAAGGAGACTTGAAATGCTAAGGTTCTGTGTATTGGATAATTCCCAAAGAACTCCTCTGCAAATCATCTGCCTCTATGGTTTTCTCTAGTGATTTTCAATGTCTTGATCACTGTGGTTCCATCAAAATTATCTAGGTTATTTACCGACTTCTTTTGTTTCAATTGCCATGTGTGGCCCTTGAATTATTCCTGGAGATGAATTCAAAGGTTTGCAAGCAACAGGTTGGAAAACAGTGCTCAAGACCACAGGGAAATTAACTTTTATCTTAGATGAAGGTATGTGCAATTAAACTAGATTAAATTCTGAGATGCTGAATGTATTACACTGATATAGTGGGAGTTTGATTAATTAACAGTTGTTCAGCATTTCACAGCATTTGGCCCACTAATTTTGATATCAGATGGAACATAATTCAGCTTTAATTACAGCTCATGTCCTCCAGTACAGCTCTCTGCCACAATATGCATGTATACCTTTAGGACCAGAGAGACCTTTTCATGTAGAAAACTCTTCCTGTCACGAGGAAACATCCAGCCCAAGTTTGACATTAAATATTTAAATTAGATCTGAATGTCCTAACGTGTACTTCACACTCTATTAACTTAGCAAATGCAAATTATTTCCCTGCATTAGAAAAGTAAGTCCAGAGGATAAAAAGACAAAAAAAAAAAAAAAAGGAAAGATTACTTTCTTGAACTTAGTGACTAAACAAACATCTTTCATATATGCTGTGCAAAAGAAAGTTCATTATCAAGATTTTAATTAGTCTCTTAGGCCCAGTGTAGGAATAGATGAAAGGACAGGTTTGTAAACACAGTCTGTAGATCAGGAAAGAGACAGAAGTTAGCTAAAGGTTATTTTTCCTATCCTTTAGGAGAAGCAACTCTGTTTTAGTAGTGGAAAGTAGGATGAGAGCACAGGCCAGTGAAAATGAAAGTAATTTTAACTATGATATTAATAAATTGGAGAAAAGCAGGGATGTACTCTGAATATACTACATCTGAACTTTGAAGTGTGGCACAGATCTGCAGCAAAATTGGATTTCAGATGTTTTAATGATCATGAGTTCTCAGTTCTGCTGAATCTGAGTCAAACTTAAAGTCTTTAAACTGGTGTTGGGCACATCCCTTATATCTTTCTCATCAGGTTATATCTTGCTGTACCTGAAATGAGACTTCTGGCTTGGTGGATACGTAATTTCAAGGAAAGCTTCTCCTGCTCTCACATCCCTAGAGAAAAACTTATTTTACAGGTTTCGTTGCTTAGACTGTGTGCTGATTCTGGAATTAGCAGCACATCACTAGCATGTGTCCATGTGCAGAGACAGGATTTTTTGTGATTCTTACTTCCTTCTCAGATTAACTACTGAATTTACTGTTACGTGTAGTCTCCTTGCAGAGTTCTTTGGGAGTTGAATTGATAATTCATATGGTTCCCTTCCAACTCAAGATATTGTATGATTCTTTGGTATCAGTGTACCTGAGCTAGAATTCCTGCTTTAATGTTCCTCTGTAGTTTATAACATTAACCATTTAAAAACAATTATCACTTTATCAGTTTCTAGTGAGCCTTTGAGTCTTTGTTTTTCTGCATCTGTTTGGGCTTTGTAAACACTCTTTGCAGCTAAGTCAGAAAATTTCACCATGACTTCCACTATTTATATATCTATTTATTTCACTATTTTATTAAGTTCTGCTTCTTTTTTATGCAAAGTTTGTTTGCATTTTTTCTACAGCATAAAGAGGTTTAAAATAAAAGAAGACACTTTTTTGATTACTGGAATGCCTGCCTGTCATTTTAGGGCAATGCAAAACTGTGCCTAGGAATCAGATGTCTAACTTTATATTTTTTGCTTTCTAAGTGTGTGGTTCCAGTTACACCCAGGACTTTGGATCAATCTGCCTGTACCTTTCTCAATTCAAGTCATGGATGGAGCTGACTGTCTGCAAACTCTGCATTGAAAATAAAAAAGGAATGAGATGTCCTAAGAGCTTCAGCCATGACTGACTTTCAGCTCTCCTAAGTCCGCTCTAGGTCTCCCTGGGGACTGATAAGATAAATGAGGTCGCTGTTGAGAGGAGATTCATGCAACCTAACCAGTGTCTTGTTGCTTGAGGTCCTGTAGATGTAGGAGAGGTATCCCCAGACAGTGTTTAGGTGAGATAAGTCCTACTTTGAAACTGCTCACCTTTTCACATCAGCGATACAAGGAGCTTGGACTAAATTTGGTCCTAACTTAAGTTCTTTAGGTGAGTGCCAGGGGTGACCTTTCAGAAACTCCATCTGAAAACTTAGTCTCAGTTCCTTACCATCATCCAGGCATTTATTGGGATTCATTTTAAAATTGAATCTTCATGTTCTTCTGGCTCTGAAGGCAGTACTGCCTTATGAACATCCTATTAAAAGCACTACTCCCACTAGTAGCTCCACATTTTTCATGTGATTTCATAGTTGATGGGCTCTGGCTTAGTAGTACCCTTACCCACATGCACAAAAATAAGCATGGCTCATTTTGCCAGAGGCACACTCACTCTTAAACACCCTGATGATTTAGACCTGTACTAGTTGTACCAATCTCCTGCCTCAAAACGCTTTTTCTGTTTTCTGACAGCTGTAAGAAAATTCCAGGTTGCTCTATCAGCTTCTCTGCCTCCAGCCCTACCTGTTTTGATACAGGACCACTATTTATCTGTACTTAAATGCCAATCTGGCTTTCAGGTAGTTGTGACCCTGATCCGCTCCAAAATAATTTGTTTTTTTTCCATTAGGAGTGCAGCTTTATTAGGCAACATAAACCTCATGTAAAAGGCCCTTCAAAGGAGCATATCCAGGCCAGGTCCCCTCTTCTTTCTCCTTCATCACTGTGGGCAAGGAAGTCTGTTCTGCATTCTGCAGACCTCGTATGTGGGTCCACAGCTGAAATACTGGCATCAGTCTCTCACTTTTTGAGCAATATTGTGGCAATTTTTGATATGAAGGATCAAGTTTGCTTTAGTAGAAGGTGACCCAAATGTAATTAGTTACTATGGAAGCAGTTGAAATGATTACCTGAAAATAGGTTTATTGGGAGGTATATTTTGTATACCATCTATGGAAAAGTAGGATAGCGTGTCAAAAATATCCAAAGATAATTATTAAAGGATAATAAAACATATCTTTCTATTAGCTTCTTTTCTAAATCATTGAGTGTGATATATTACTATAATAACATCTCTAGTGTTTTAGACTTCTTAATATTGTGTCTTGGGAACATTCCAATACTTTAATCTCATTATTCTTGTGAGTCTTGGGAGATAAGCAAGAGAAGAATCCTTGTCAGATTCCCTGCTGACTTAATGAATATAAAACAAAGATATGTAGCCCACCATTGGAATCAGGTTGTATTAAATACAGAATTTCTCTGTAAACTGACTGTGCTTGTAAAAGTGTCTCCACAAAATCAAAGACTGTCTTTAAGCCCTCAGACAAATCCTGCTCACTCGGTTTTTCCAATTGTTAAGTTCAGTACTTTTAATATATATTTTTTCTTGGCAGCCAAAGGTGTGAAACCACTATATTATGAACTCATTGTTAGAAAAGGTTTTAAAATAATGGAAGTACAGTCAAGACACATCTATTCAGACAGCATATCTATTCATATCTATTATCACTTTAGATAATAGTGTCTTAATAGCAGGGGCTGGTTTACATCTGTTTTTATGATACACAGTAGCGTATTTGTGGCTTTGTTACCCCATGAGGCATCTTCATTAGTGTAACTTCATTTTTCCACAGTTTAGCACATCTTCAGCAGGAGTAGTTGATCTCCCAGCCTATCTGGGAACCTCTAAGAAAGCTGCTGTTGCTTCCCTACAGGTCAAAGAGATTGTGGCTCAGCACACTAAGGAGTGGTCCGAGATGATCAATACGCACAGCGCCGAGGAGCAAGAAATCCGGGATTTGCACTTGAACCAACAGTGTGAACTACTGAAGAAACTGCTGATTAATGCTCATGAACAACAAACCCAGCAGCTAAAATTTTCCCATGACAGGTGAGCAGGGCAGTGCTACCTGATAAAGAGGGCTTGGTTTATGTCTGCTTTGTTTAATGGTTTAATATCATGTCGATAGCTCCTGTACTGATGTCAAAGATACTGGACTGAATGCATGGTGGAAGTAAAAGAAGTGATCAGACAAGGTTTGAGTAGATGAAGGAATGTGCTTCTTAGCTGGTTTGGATTATCTGAACTTCATTAAAGGCAGCAGATGAGATGAAGTGGTGATAGTTTGAATTGACTTTAACCAGGAACTTCAGGGGCTGGAAAATGAGATGTCTCAATTATGGAGTTGCTGTCAGTTATGAACTCATGTTTACAGCATTGGTGATTATAAGAAAGATCCATGAAAAGTAAGATCATAAAAACTAGGGGTAGTAGGATAAGCTACATTAGACTGATGTATTATCTTCCTGCAATATCCTGCTGTAATCACTGGGAATACAGAAGATACTGCAAGGCACTACTGCTTTTTTAAATAAGAATCCTGTAATTATCCACAGTGTTAAAAATGTCAGTAAGTAGAGGGATCTGGGGAGGTTTTATCCTATGATCTATTAGGCAAAGCAGCCTAAAAGCATATGAACATATACACGTATATTCTTATTCATATATAAATCTGTATGTGATTGGCTTTCAAATAAAAAGCGTGGGGGGAAAAGGACTAAATAAATCACATTTGAAGAAGGAATTGAAATGATCTTTTAAACTCCTGAGTGAAAAAACATCTTATCTTTGCATCAGAGAGAACACATGCTGGGATCTGCAAGCTTTCCACCCAACAGAGAATTGTCCCAGCAAAAGGCTGGTAGTGAGCTCATCTTTATGGTAATCTCTGTGTTAACCCATCTATTCAAGCTGTCCTGCAAAATATACTCAGCCAAATATGAAGTCCAAAAATTGTCAAATTATAATATAAATTAATAATTTAAAAGTTATTAACCAGAGGAGGTGCAGTCCTTGGGGCTGTATCTCCAAATCATACCTGGCCCAGGAAAACCACGTCACTTTCTTGAGGGTTTTTTCAGTCCTATTTGATATTTACCACAATGCTGAAAAGATAATTTACTAATATATACCCTGTCAAAATAAGGGGATTTGTTTTCCATAATATTTCCTTATTGTCATTCCAGGCAGCTATTATATGTACAATAAAGCAAAGTTTAAATTTTTCCTAAAGCTTTTTTCTCATAGTTTTAGTCTTTGGATTTAGAATTTCTTCATCTTTACATTGTTTAAACAGCCCTCTATCATTTCTTCTACAAGATTCTTATATTCTTAGCAATGGATCTTGCTTTCTTATTAGAAGTCATTTGTGTTCAGTCCTTTTATTGCTCTGCTTCAGGTCCAAAAATCTACATCTTGATAAATACTGAAAACTTTCCCTTCTCAGCTGTCCCAGGAGTAACAAGTTTCAATATTCTTTCTGCTTTATTCATTGCAATTTGGGAAATTAGTGTATAAGTCCTAAATGTGCAGACTGGGGACTTTCCTGTTTTAAAACAAATTCAAGGCTGTGTCTGGATCTATGACTATTTCAGAAGAATTTCTACTGTCAAATATGGAAATGTGAATGATAATGCCCCAAATAGACTTCACACTTCATAATTTGTAAACTTGTTAATGTAATATATTATGTGTAGGAATGCATGTGTCTTTATCTGTAGTGGTGTATGTAACAGGGAAGAGACAACTCAGGTATCCATAGGGAAAAAAAGGATCTATCTGAGAGTGGTGTGGAGGTGGACCATTCTCTCAGCATGATATTCTCACTGCTTCCCTCTCTGTGAGCTGGGATAATGAGCTGGATGTCAACAGAGAACACAGGGCTAGGCAGGAGAGATGGATAATCTAAAATGATGTAGTTATCTGCTCTAGGGTAGTTACTTTCCTTCCAAGTGCAGTACAAAAAGCAATTACAGTGTGTAGTTTGAGCTCATTTAAAAACAAAGCAAAAGGCAGCAGATACTACTAAAAATCTGAAGCTTATTGAACTCTGGGGATGCTGTGCCCCACCCCCACCTGCTCAGACTGAGTTACCTTTACTGGCTTGGATGTAGTGATCTTGCAGCATTTCAGAAACTGGGGACATGAAGCTGTTACTCACAAGCATTATGTGCTCCAGATAAAATGAGAGAGAGAAAAATTATGTGGTGGCTTTTTTAATGGAAGAGATTTCTAGTCATTCAAATAATACCGGTGTCAAAAAAACCCCATGCTAATGCACTCTAATGTCATGCAAATAGATATATAAATTCCAAGGATATATTTACGTGCTTGGAGTTAAGTATCCCTTTAAAAGACATGTTTGTATAAATTTCAGAGTTGCAGTTGGTGTGGCACCAGGAGATTGAGCTGACACTGGAACTTTGGCCACTGGAACTTTCTATTTACTTTGAGAAGCACTATTTTAGAATCAAGCAGTGGTCTCTACAAGTGCTTCTAGATGTTTAAAATGAAGATAAGATTTTTTTCATTTTTTCTCTTTATATTTTATTTCTTGCAAGCGAAGACCTGACATCCCCAAAAAGACACATCAGCAGTGCAACTCAGAGCTAGATTATAGCTGGTAGAATAAACAGTTGCATATAGATGTGTTTGCTTTTTCAGCCATCTCCATGGCCAAAGCCTCATTTTTAAATCATCAGTGATGCACAGTAGTCCTCTAATCCTCTTAACTTCTTTCACTCTAAAATTATATCTGATGCAAACAGGCTAAATCAATTTGAACACCTACACTAACTTTTTTCATATCCTTGAGCACAGTAATAAAAATAAATTATTTCAGCACTCCTCTTGAGGCAGTGTGCTTGAAAATTACTTCAAATTCAGTATAGAAAATAAAAGCTTTTATTTGCTGAAAAGACTATTGGAATGAAATGAGCTCTCAACACAACACTTTTTGAAAGCTAGTCTAATTTTTGCTATGATACCACTGCTTAAATCTGTGTTCAGGAAGTGTTTCACTTTATGAACTCTTGGTGATTTAAAAAAAAAACAAAACCAAAAAAGCATCACACATCTTTAATAAGAAATTTAAACTGTGGAAAATATAAGTCAAAATTTTCTCATGCTGTTTAATAATGAATGTCTTTTAGAGATTAAAAAAGCTAAAAAACATTCAGTGATGATACTGCATTAAATTAAGCACTCTCTTCTGTGCCACACGCATCCTGTGCATACAAAATTCTGGGAATTTAGGATTAATTAGTACAATAATTGCTTAGCACTCTACTTAAGATCATGTCCAGAAAAAGAGTCTGAAGTCCTGCCCGGGCTTGCTAAAGGTCACTTTTAGATGCTTATGGTCTGCTGGGGAATTTCCAGTTAGTTATTCTCTAATTTCTGTCTATAATTCCCGTTTAAATACACACTTTAGATCAGGAGCTGTGAGAGCTGGACTGCTAAGCAGGCAGAAAGCAAGAGCTGGCCTTCAGGGATGGCCTTTTAGGAGCTTTGCTGTCTTGCTTGGGGTGATGGAAACCCACCTGCTCACTCACAGTTTATCAGCTCTTTATGAAAGTCAGCATTTGTGCTGCCCCTCCCAACACAGAATCACAAACTCGTTTTCTTTTTAAAAACCAGAGTATTTATTTACTAGTTTTCTGCTTTTCTACTACACTGGCTGGAACACTGAAGAGGTTTTTCCACCTTCTAAGCCAAACCACCTCATTCGGGACATTACATTCGCACCCTCCTGTTAAAGCTCTGTTGTTTCACAGGAAAGGCTCTTAGGTTCACTGAGTCGGAACACAAGCCTGACCGTGGTCTAAATCACTATTTTGAGGCCCAAAGCATTAGTTTTAAAAGGAACTCTTGTCAGCTCATACCACAACTAGCAAATATTATTACTATTGTTATTGCTGTTACATTCTGAGTGTGGGATTTATAAATTTTTACACAGTTCCAAATGTCAAATTGCATTTTTCTAAATTGCTGATGGTAGCTCATACTAAGACAACTCATGTACTATGAAGAAAAGAGAGTATTTTATACCTTTTTACAACATTCAAAGTGTAAAAATGCTTTAAACCGGTATTTCAGATTATATTCTCTGGAACAAATGGAGATTTCTGGACGCTTGCTCAAATTTTGTAAAGTCTACCCAAAGGAAAGCAGTTTTTATGTGGTTTGTTCTTTCTCTTCCTTAATTCTTCAAGGACAGAATTAACTAGAGGAAACCAACCTCCACAACAATTGCATCTTAGGCATTAATGCCTGTGTTTGGTTTTCCCTAGGGAAAGCAAGGAGATGCGTGCCAACCAGGCTAAAATATCTATGGAGAACAGCAAAGCCATAAGCCAAGACAAATCTATCAAAAATAAAGCTGAAAGAGAGAGGTAAGTATCGGATCCCCCTTCCTGAGAAGGGGAGAATGCTGTCAAAGGCTGACAGCTGAACTCGTGGATTAATTCTATTAAAACCATGCTTTTATGTATGGAAACAAGGTCTAATGATTGTGCTGAATATATATTTTACATGACCATTTTAGGAAAAAAAAAAGTTTTCTCATATTTATCCTTTTAAAATGTAATGCCCTGATCATCTGTGACTGACTAGAGTAGTGTAGTCACAACTACATTGAAACATACCTGTAAGAGTTTTAATGATTGTACTTCAAATGCATTTATACTTTTTTGATTTTTATGTGAAATGAGGGCCTTACTGAAAAGGGAGTAAAAGCAGAGTTTACATGATGATGTCTCATAAGCCTTGGAGGTTTCCCCTTCACTTTAGGCTTGCCATCTGGCATTCTTTCCTCTTTTACATTCCCTCCTTGGCACTGGGCTATTTTGGTCAATCAGCTTGAACCTGTTCCTGCTGAACTAAGTCCCTGGAGTGTTGCACAATCCCAGCTCATCAGAAAGATGAGTTGTCAGAGCCCTTGGTAACTGTGTGCTTTGTTACTGTCAGACCTCACTAATGACTCTGAGATAAATCTGTTCCCAGATCTGAAAGCAGGCTCAATGCAGTTCTGTTTTTCAGGCTTTGTGATTAGTCTGATTCACCTCTTTGAGCTATTTTTGTTCTCTTTCATGACTGAGGTCTTAGGAAGAGACACTTTACATTTAGGTATTTTATGTAAATATTAATTTTTGCTTAAATAACAGCTTTAAGAACCTTACAGCATTAATAAAGTGTAACTTAACTTATGATCATCAAATGATTTTTCCATTAGCACTGTTAAGAGATGCAGCACTTTTTAAATACCAAAATAAACCGAGGGCAGAGTGCAGCAAGGGATGTACTAATGAATTAAACATTCTTGAAAGTTTTGTCTGCTACTCTTGAGTAAGGGAAAAAGCAAATGTCATTCACAACAGCCAAGTTTTCAATCATACTGTTAATGTAAGCGTAAAGGTGTATAGCCAGAGCATTGTACAATTTGTCATTAGTCCCACATGGCACAGATAATCAGAAACCAAAACACACCTTAAGAGTTTGTGAGTCTACTCCATTATAACTTTGGGGTTTCTTTGTTTTAGGCGAGTAAGAGAACTGAACAGCAGCAACACAAAAAAGTTCTTGGAAGAGAGAAAAAGGGTAATTATAACCTTCACCAAGTTACTGGGCATTGTTTCTTGATATTCTTTTTTATTGAGAATCCAGCTCTAGTAGATTTTTGTCTTTGCTTTGATCCCACATACTTATAGCATACAAGATCCATATAAGACAAAGCTATTTTAAATGCACAGAATTACTATTCATTCTTGTGTGTTTGCTATTTCTATGTATTATATGTAATAATATATATTAATAGGTTTTCTTAAGATGGAGTGATATAATAGGCCTCCTGTTATGTTTTGGTTTTGCCCCATCTAAATGGGGCAAGACAGTGCATACATGTTTCAAGTAAGATTTTATTTTACTTTTTAGTAGCGTGTTACATTCCCCCTCCCAAATATTTTCTCTTGATTACAGCTGGCAATGAAGCAGTCAAAGGAAATGGATCAGTTGAAAAAAGTTCAACTTGAGCATTTGGAAGTCTTGGAGAAGCAGAATGAGCAGGTATCTAGTTTTAAAGGCCTAAAAGAAAATCCAGCTAGTGAAAACAGTAACCAGAGTCAGGCTGAGTAGAATGCTCCTGAATGTAAGTCTTTACCAAAATGGGCACAATGACCTTGTTTGTGGTCACTCACCTGCTTGGGGAATCAAACTGAAGAGGTGAGGTGACCTAAACAGTGATACAGAATCACATTTGTTTCAGATACGCTGAACTGCTTATCCAGAGTCTGTCCTTACAGCTCTTCAGCCATATTGATACAACAGTCATAAAAGACCCAACATATCCATTTTAATTTGTCCCAAAAAGTACCTCAAGCAAATCAGTTTCCTTCATTTTGGAACTTAATTTCGAGTGCTGATTGGAAAATTAGAGGTGAAACATGTGCACAGAGCATCTCTGAACTCTTACGAGAGTCCAAACAGTGAGTTTGGACTGAATTCTAGAGCTGTGTAGTAGCATGGGGAGTTTTATCTGTACTAGTACACCCTTTCCTAATTAAAATACCTCATTATTTTCTGCTAGTTTATAAGCTCTTTTTTTTTTTTTTTTAATTGAAAAACTACTTGGCAAGAAAGGGAAAATTCTAATCTTATTTCTAGTGGAAGCAACACTATGTTCTGAGCAGTTCCCTTGGTGAAAGGTTGAGCCAGCACAGCTGTAATAGTTGCATGGACTTGCAGTCCTGCACTTACAAATGTAAACTGCAAGGGGAATATACCCAGCAGTTCAGTGAGGTGAGAGAGTAGGGGAGCATTTAATACCCGTTACTTTCAAGGGTTATGTACTTACTTCTTTGTTCATTAAATGTTCAGAACTTGAACTCTCTGGAAGACATCATAACATGAATTAAAGCCATTGTGCAGAGGGGGAAGGAACGGAAGAGCACATGCAAATGAGAGAGTCCTACAGCCCCAAAAGCTGCAGCCTGGGTAACTTCTAGGGGGTGACAGCATGTAGGATCTCAGGTGGCTACTGTCACCGAGCCCTAGCCACCACAGCTTTATGTTCTGATCCACTTCCCTTTGGAACAAGAACCAAAAGTCCCATTCTGTTCCCTCACAGGGTTTCTGTAGGTGCTGTCTCTAACATCCAGCATGAATGGATCTGTCCGTCAGTCTGCTCCTGAGCAATATCAAAGGCAGGGAGGAAGGACTCAGGGGAGCCAGGACCTGGGGAAGGAAATTGGGCTACAGCAGATCTGTAGCATCACTGTAGAGAGTGTGACAGTTGACAGAAAAATTGATGGGCTTGATCCAGAGATAGGTTTTATCTGTTGTTTCTTTCCATTGGCTTCAGAGAGCTTTGGATCCATTTTTAAAAAACATAAGGTCAAGACAGAACAATTCTACTTGTGATTTTAGCCACAATGTGATTAACCACGTTGTGTATAAGGGAGAGAAGTAGCTGGGATTAAGTATGAGTCATTAAAAGGGTCATTTCTTTGAGCAATTAGATACTTACCTCACCTGGGGTTACAGCTTCTGCTGCTGAGAGATGGTAAGAGCCTACTTGGGCTTGCTCATACACCATTTCAGTGCAGAGAAGAAGTCAGCTTAACTCATCAGTGATTAAATGGAGTAAGGTCCATGTGCTGCTTATCACTCCTGTCTGGGCATGTGGTGGCCTCAGCTTTTTAACTCACTCTAATTTGATCCATCAGAGCATATATTTTCACGCATGCTGTTCTGCCCATTTCCTTTTAGCCCCAAAAGTGCACCAGTGCAAACCCCCAGCTGGCTCTGGTTTCATTGTTACGCACATTGATGTATGAAAGCTAATTGGATCCTGATGAAGGTGGTATTTGTTTAATGACAATTTCAAAACATTTTTTTTTTCCCTGATCAAACAAGGCAAAAAAATTTCCACACAATCACACAACGCGGAAAAGTAGAATTATGGGTGGAAACAGCCTTCAATACAAACTGTTATGATTTTAAATTTGTTTTGTTTTATGTATGTTTTTCTTGCATTAATTTTTCAATCTCACTTCAGTTTTCATTCATTTAATTTGCTTCTTGTTGTATTACTCAATTTTGACATTATTATTTTTGTACAAACAGCTTTTGAAATCCTGTCATGCAGTGTCTCAAACACAAGGTAGGATGGATGTATAATAAGCAAACTATTATTTCAGTGTGCTTTCCTTCTAAATTAAATCATTATCATTGGAGCTCTCCTTGTAAATGCAACCATTGGGAAGTGCCATTGACATAGTGAACACAATGTTAATCTTGTTTGCACACAGATATTTGAGCCTGACACAGTATTAACAGTATTTTGTGCTTTAGCATCTCAAATTCAGATGCATATGAACAGGGATGTGCAGAGGAAATATTTAGAGATTGACTGACACATCAGCTGTTGTTACTGAAAGATCTGCTTAGATTTCCAAACTGTCTGTGAGAGTGTCTATTGATCTAAGAAAACTATTTTAGTATTAACATACATATGATTAACTGCTAATGCTAATAGTCAGACAAAGGGTATCCACATATACTAGTGTGGTAATAAAATAAGTAATTCCTCCCTAAGAATAGCAAAATATAGAAAAGATGGCTACAAATAGCTTCCTAGTGTCTAAGGAAGAGAGGCTTCCAGCACTTCAAAATTCACTTCAAATTCCAACACGTTACAGGGTATGTCGATTACTCTTATGACATGGCTGTGCTGCTGTGGCTTCCTAAGTAATCCTTACTCACAAGAAATCTGTTAACCCCTGTCTTACCAAAGGAAATAGCAGCACTGGACTTGAATATCCCATGGTGCAGTATTGCCTCATCTGAATTACCCTTTTGAATTGGTAACATCTTGCGCCACTGACAGCACCCACTTTAACAACATCTATTTATAGACACATAATGACGAAATAAAAGCATTTGTTAGGCTAGGAAAAAATTATTTTGTTTCTTCTTTTACTGTATGTGGTTCCTAGCCTGTCTGAGATCTCACTAAAGAGCATCCTGCGGGCAGAGTCCATTGGCTGCCCCTCGCTTCATGGATTCACTGTAGGGTCAGGACTGCCTTGCGGAAGGCTCATCTTCAAGTGTTGTGCTTAAGTGTTCATGTCAGAATACACTGTTTGAGCCAAGCTCAGACTGACGAGAACAGGCACCCCGGTCCTGTTCTATATGCTAATGTGTCCTTTGAAGCCAGGTTCTCTCTACAACAATTCCATAGGCAATGCATTGGCAGAGTATTTATAGGACACTATGTGTCAGTTGTTAAGTCACAAGCCTAAAATGTGAATTGTGTGAGTCACTAAGAGACAATTACAAGGTTTTGTTTTGTTTGGAGTTTCATTTCACACACAGGCAGATTCAGCCAACATCTCAGAAAAGGTTGTCCATATTGATTTATTTATTACATTTCCATATTTTCATGTTAAAATTATTTCTTCATTACTTTCAAGCTTTTAAGTCATTTAAATGGAGAGTATTGCTTAATTTTTAATCGTGTATATGACAGTTGTTTTGCTATTAACATAATTACTTTTTTCCCCGAGATAATGATGATGATGATTAAGGACAGGGATAGATTTTTCAGGAAGGCAGGTACGTCACATCTGCATAAATCCACATTCACCTTGCAAAAGGAATAGCAGTGCATCCCATTACTTTAGATCTACATCTGCTCATTTTCACATATGTGTTTGCACATACAGAACAGGTGACTCCTTAAGTAGGAGCTTGTGCAGCAAAGCTCCCTGTCTAAGCAACATTTATAAATTTTTTTGGAACACAGCTTATGTGAATCAAGTCTCCTAGCCATTATTCCCTGGATGATGCAGTTACACAGAGCAGTTACACCAAAGAAAACAGTAGCTTGGGCTGTCCCTTCCTAAACTAGTGTCCTAACACTTGGGAGTGAAGATAAATGGGTTGGATTGCCCTCTGGGTCAATTTATTCAGGGTCCTTGGGGTTATGGATTTAAAAAACTTCCCAGATTGAGACCCCTCAGGGAAGATGAAGAGATGCTGGCTCCCAATTCCTTTAAACTGCTGAGTTTTAGACCAAAATGTGGTAACAGGAGGAGAAATTGTGCCTCTGTGTGTGCCTGAGAGAAGGAGGGAAAGGAAGGGAATTAAAAAGCACCCTCTAAGAGGGGATTCCCAAGCCAGTTACCATTTATACACACTGCTTTACTCTGCCTGCAAAGCCTGAGGCATGCAGAGTTTATAGCCAGATCCGGCATATATATTCATTGCTGTATTTTGCATAATGCATTTGGATACAGTTTCAGGTGGATTCACTCTGTATAATTCCATGGAGCATGTAGCGGTAGCCTAAGCCTGAAGTGAAAAACATAAGGATCTCCAGATGGAGATTATTTCTTTAAAAATAGTATTTAAAAAATTACTACTTAAAAAAGTCTTGCCTACTGCAAGGAAGATGTTACACTGATGGATTTTAGTCATTTCTTGTCTTTATGAAAGAAATGAGTCCATATCATAGATGAATTCTCTGAACATTTCAGGAATTAACTCATCACAGTACTCGCACAACAGCAGTGAAAAATACATTCCCAAAGACATTTTCTATCAGAAGAAACAGTCAAATTGGCATCTGCCTAGCTTTCTTCCCCCAAACTGGGGCTTCTGCTTTTTACCACACACTTCAGAGAGTCAACCCACGAGTCCTAGGGTAGGATCAAAAATATTTCCCAAGAATTTGTAGGTAAAAGGATTACATCTGATTTTGAAAACCGAATGACACGGGAGAGGTTGAGGGGTGTGCATAGAATGTTATTACATATATCCTCAGTGAGTTTTGCCTGTAATCACTCAGACACTGTCATGTGAAACATGTGCTTCATTTTGAACAAAAGGTCTAATGCAACGCTTCATGTGGTTATTTTGGATTGCAGGCAAAGGAGATGCAGCAGATGGTGAAGCTGGAAGCAGAGATGGATCGCAGGCCAGCAACAGTGGTCTAAAGCCTCAACAAGGAAACTGAAGTTGGAGAACACAGCATCCCTAAAATGAGAGCAAAATTCAAAATAACGTTGCTGAGGTTGAAAAGCGGGCTTTTTCCTTTTTTTTTTTTCCTTGTTTGTTTTTGTGGTGGGGTTTTTTTGTTTGTTTTTAGCGGGGTTTGTTTGGGGTTTTTTGGTTTTTAATATGTAAAGTGTAGCTATGGACCACTAAGTCTTAAGGTTTGCATTATTTCTTTTTTTAACACTGGGCACTGAATTTCCTTTTTGTCGGATTTCTGTAAGAATTTCCTTTGTTCAGAAAAACCCCAATACGAAGACAGGGTTTTTTGTTTTTTTTTTAAAACCCCATCCTGTATTCCTTTCTGTATCTCAACAGGCAGCTTGCCTGCATCAGAATTACACAATCAGAGCCTCGAAACACGACACATACTTTTTAACGTCATCTCAAACGGCAACAAAGCTGTAGTCAAGTCGTGTTATTTACCCTTTCTGTTCTCATGTGTGGTATGTTGTGTAGAAACCCCCTGCTGCCACATCCTAACAAGCAACAACTCATCAGATGCTCATGCCACCGAGCCCACTGAACTGGATCTGATGCTGAGTCACCGTAATAATCAGGATAGTAAGGAGCTGAGTTGGGGTGATGTTAAATTATATTTCAAGGTATTTTTCAGGCAGCAGGCAGTTGGAAGGTAACTGTGTATATTCAGAAGTATAACTTGTACAAAGTCATCGGCCAAATTCATCAGCTGCAACAGTAACTTGACAGGATATTTCTGCAGCCTAATGATGTCATTCACAAGTGCCATATCAACCCTATCATAATGTCTGAAAGGAGCTGATATCCTGTAAAAGTTACTGCAGTGGATAACCTGAGGGAAAAACAGTGTATTTGTGCCAAAACTGATCAGTGCTCGAAGGAATTACATATTAGGCACTTTAAGAAAAGTTTACATCCTACATTGCTTGTATAGAAATTGCATTTTGATCCTGTTGCTGCAGATCCCAGATATTACAGTTCATTTTAACTTAAAGATTGTTTAAATGGCTTTTGGCAAAAAGTTTGTAACTGTGAAAATGTAAAAAGTATTTATACACTCGGGAATCACAACATTGTAGAAAATCATATACATGTTGCCACGTGATAAAATTAGTAAACAGAAATGCTAAGAGTATGTTTGCATGTGATACAAATGCTACTAAGACTGTAATGCCTACTATATGACCAGAGTCATGCTACTAGCTGGTAAATACTGAGTAAATGTATGGCACAGAATATTGTTTGATTAATTACAAAGACTTTTAGCATTACCAGGTCTCTATATATATGTGTGTATATTAATTACGTGGGCATTCTTGATACTTGTAGTAAAAGAAAAATACATAACTAATTTAATTTTACACAGAAGTATTTATGCAGATTTTCAGAATTTCATATCAGGAGTAACCTTTTTATGTCCATTAGATATAAAACCAATTTGCTAATGTGTTAAATTGCATGTTTCCAGAGCTTGCTGTAGTTATATTGCCAATGCATGTAAGCATTCCGCTTGGAATTTGTCCATGCTGCCAATTCAAAGATGACTGCATGGAAAACTGGTAGTTTAGAACAAATCAGATTCCTGATTTCAATGTACTAAGCACCAATTACTTTGTTGTATATGCTTGTACAAACAAATTCTACATATTCCTATAAACAAAATAAATGAAAAGAGATAATTATGTTATTGTCAGTCCTGAGATGAAACCTTCAACTTCTCTAATAAAAACCTTAAAAATTCAAGTCCTTTAGTTTTGACTGTAGTGACTTGCAGGGCAGTGGTATTACTAATTGCAAATTTTTAGCAAGTTGTATTTCCTGTAAAAATGTGCATAGTGTAAATATATTTCTATCACAGCTTATTTAGTCAAAGGAGTCTTTTTTTTTTTTTAATTTTAATTAAGTGATAGAAGCCTTGTGCAGCACTGGTCCTCACAGCACTAGAGAACTGCCCCAGTTCAGTGTAGCAGCAGCACCTGGAGATGGCAGCAACCTGAGTGAGTGTAGCAGCACAGCTTTGAGAAGGCAGCTGAGACACAGAGGTCAGTGAGTCCTGAGGTGTTTAAAGCAGGGTTTAAACAAACTTGTGATGTCTATTCAGAATTCCAATTCCCAATGCCACAACCCATGGAGGCACCTTAGGATCCATAATGTTTTAAAAGGCAACTTGTGTACTGGGAGCAGCTTTCCCTGCTCCCTAAGCCTGGCTTGAGTGCCGGATGGAGCTGGGAGTGTTTTCAGAGAATGCTGGACAGTATCTGGCATCTCAAACAAGGCAGTTTTGTTTTGTTTGGGGCTTTTTAAATTATAATTTTTCTTGTAATTAAAAATGTCTTCTAAAACACAGCTGGTGGAGACAGAACCATGAGCTGGAATTTTATACTGTTTTCTACCCCAGTATTTTCCAACCAGTAAGGAGAAGCAAACAGCAGACCAGATATGGAGGGAACTGGATGGTGAAGCATCTTAGGCTCACTTACAGCCTGGCTAGAAAACACTGCCCTACCTGTTAAAGAAATAACTGGAAATTGAGGGCTTGGGTTCAGCTCAAGTCCCTCTCTGAGGAAAATCAAACCTGCCTGTCTCAATTCCCTGGCGAGTATCGTATTCTTCAGGGGAAAAGACAGGTTTTGGAAGGCTAGGAAATACTGCCCAGAACCCCTGTCTGAGTCTGTGCTCGCTGCTCAGCCAGGAGCAAGTCATTTATCAAGTCACAGTGAAAATGGACTTCTGTGAAACCGCAGAGTGGGAAGCCTCGGCTTCCAGGCTCGGCTCCCAGCACTGATATTTCATCCATTGACAATTTAGCATAAAATGCAGGCAGTAATTTGAAATTAAGTGATGAATTTTGTCAGCTAAGTATTTTGAAATACTGTTTAAGTAGTATTTGATTCAAAAATTATTTGAAGTTGGGCCGCTAATGTAATGAGGTGAGAATTTCCATTGAGCTGAAGTAGGCTAATCAATTTGAACATTGATACCGAATTAAAGCAGTTTAAAATGTCATTCCCTGCCCGGGTGATGGATTCCACTTCAGTGAAATTTCATCGAGGGAAGTGGCAGATTCTCCCTCTGAATCTCTTGAGATAAATTCGGCTCAGCTGTGATGGGGAGGGTCATGACACCCTGGCCTCACCGGCAGCCTGCTATTCTTTCACTTCCAGTAATTTGGGGGTTGGTCATTAACCTAACTATTTCCAGGTGGGTGTCTATTTAACCCCTGCATCACCTGAGACCCAGAACACCCCTGGGGGCTGATTTACTTGCAGACTCCACATGCTCATGCTCCTTGTTGCGCACAGGCTGCCTGTGAATCCAGAGACGCCTCCCAGAGCCAATTGGCGGGGTATCAAAGGAGTCTTTTGATGTGCCAGCAGTGGTCCTGCTGTCATGTGCTGTGTGCTCCCTTCAAGGAGGCTGGTAAGACCCATTGCTGTCTGGTATTTGGGAGAGGGAGTAGCAAGGGGGGTTCAGAGATATGCAGTCAGTCTCCACAGCAGGGGATATGGGCAGGTTCCGGGTAATCCAGTTTGTGATCGCAAATTGGCTCCGGTCACAGCATATCAGGTCAGGTAATGCTGCACTGTCTCCCTTAGGTGAGACCTTTCTGCTCTGTCCACGTTTGAGGGCTTGCTTGGTGTTAGGAAATGTTAGGCCTCTTCCTATTTTGCCACAGAGAGCAGGATAAATGCCCCTGCATGCTGGAAGTGGCGATTGTCCCTGGAGCTGAAGGGGTTCTGTTGTGCAGCTGGCGGGTGCCCAGAGAGCCACGGCCTGTGCCGCGGGGCTTTGGGTCAGGCCTGTCCCTGACTCCAACACAGCTGCTGTCTCCCAGCTGCTCCCTGTGGTATTCTCCTGCACAGGCTGGATACAGGGGCACCTGCTCCAGATCATGTATTTGGAGGCTTAGAAGCTACCTAGAAACCTCAAAAAGCCTGGAAATTAAATGGGGGACTAGAGGAGGAAATAGAGGGTTGCTAAAAACTGAGCACTACAATTGCCACGGAAATAGGGTTTTGTTAGAGTCAGAGAGGCTTGTGTAGAAGACTATTTTTTTCCTTTGTAAAGCCCCCTGAAATTATTACCCATAGGTTAATCCTGTATCACAACCCCCACAGGCCTGCCTCGTGGGGGGGGACAGGGGGCACTCCTTTTTCAAGGAACAGAAGAGAGAGGAAATGGTCACAATATACTTAATATATACGGCAAGCAGAAAAAGGAATTTCAGCAGAATAATTACAAAAATCTATATGTTCCTTCATTATCTGCTTTTATTTTTAAAACAGCTATTTCCCAGCGAGAAAGCCCCTCTCTGCAGGTGTGTGCCCTGGCAGAGGAAGAGTGGCTGCCCACAATCAAAACTCACTTTGCAATAGCTTGCTTTGCAAAACCCTGGACCGTTTCTTCCAGGCGACTTTTCCCGAACTAGGAACGCGAAGTGGTGAATCCACCACGCACTCCCAGTAGCTGCTATCCCTTAGGTTTTTCACCAAAAAAACATCCTCCGTGTAGGGCTGATCCCAGCCGCTCCTGGGACTGGTGTCGCTGTAAATAATCGGATGTGCTCCTGGTCCCGGGTCGAAGGTGGCAGTGCGTTAAATCTCAAAATAACCTCCCGATGACAAGACGGGGAAAAAACTATTCCAACGTCGCGTCACCCGGCGAAAGGCAACGGGGAAGCCCCGGAGCGGCGGGTGCCCCGCGGGGTTGTCGCCAGTACCTCCCGGCTCCGGCCGCTGCTTCTCACCCCCGGGGGGGAGCGGCAGCTCCCCTGGGCGTTCGGGGCTGGGAACACGCCCGCTGCTCCCGCTGACCCCTCTGCAGACAGCCGGGGGTCCGCTCCAGCCCCTGCCCCCGCGCTGAGACGGAGGGAAGGCAGGCGCCGGTTTGACGGGGAATTGGGGGGCCCCGCACACCCAGGACGGGGGGCGGGCGGCCGTCCCTGCCCAGGGAGGGGGTGCTCTGTCATCACCCCGCCTCGCAGCCCCTTCTGCCCCCAGAGCCTGCCCCGTACCCTTGACCTGGGCAGGAACAAACTCCTGAGCGCCCCGGCACAGCTGGCACTGCCCCACCTCTGGCGTGGCCTCCTCCCGGCCCCCCCCAGAACGCCCGCACAGGCACGGCCGGTGTTGGTTTTGTTCTAATGCACCTTCTCGGGGCTGTCGGGACCTACGTGACGGTATGTGTTACAGTATGCGTTGTGGTTTGTCACATCTTGGAGCTCAGGTGTGTCCACGGCCGTTCACAAAAGGCTGCGGGTTTGTTTCTGACCTTGCTACACAAAAATAGCTGCACGTTTCTTTCTAAATTAACACGAGAAGCAGCTGTTCGCCTTCACCGAAATTAGTGACGCTCCGCGAGCAGCCGGCGCTGGACTAGATAACCCCTCCTCCACCGCCCCTGGCCCGCTGGTCTCTCCGCCCGCCAGGGACAGACGGCAGGATCCCCGGGGCCAGGGGGAGACCCAGCCCCGCTCCCACCGCCAGCCCTGCTGGGGGGAACGGGGGGCGACGGGGGTGGGCCCCGCTCCGCTCCAGCGGCACGTCGGGGCGGCCCGGGGTCCCCGCTGGGATCTCCGACAGCCCCTCCGCGGGGTCCCCAGCGCCGGAGGGGGGGAATTCCCTCCTCCCCGCCCGGCTGCGCGTACGCCCCGTCCCTCGGCGTGGGCGCCTCCATCAGCTCCGCCGGCATCTCCCCTCCTCCTCCTCCTCCTCCCCGCACACCCACACACTTTCCCCGTCCCCCCTCCCCCCCCCTCCCCACCCGAGTGC
>VXBA01001023.1:50854-149244 GCA_013399895.1 Serilophus lunatus | reverse complement strand
CGCTTTTTTTTTTTTTCCCCCAATTTTTTTTTTTTTTTTTTGTCATTTCTCCGGAGTGGACCCTTTGGGAGGATTAGCTGCAGCCGCCGCTGCCACGCCGGGACCGAGCAGGGAGAATGGCCGGGGGGCGCCTCCCGGGGCTGCTTTTCCTCTTGCGTAAGTACCGCGGCGGCGAGTCGCGATACAGAGCCCTGTCGCGATGGGGCAGCCGCTGGCGCTGAGACAGAACCGGCACTGTTAGAGCAGCGGTCCCCTCATCACCACCAGCGGCTGCCCCATCTCCGCTACTTGCTCTGTCGCGATAGGGACGCCCCGTCGCGATAGAGAGCTCGNGAGGGGCCCTTGCGCTGCCGGCGCTCAGCCCCGCTGTGCCCTCAGACGCCGCGGCTCGCCTGGCCGCCGAGCAAGAAGTTGAAAACCTGTCCGGGCTCTCCCCTAACCCCGAGAAGGACATCTTCGTGGTGCGGGAAAACCGGACGACGTGTCTCATGGCCGAATTCGCCGCCAAGTTCATCGTCCCCTACGACATATGGGCCAGCAACACCGTGGATGTGAGTGAGGGCTGGGGGCGGCGGGGCGGCCCGAGGGGCGTCCGGGGCTCCGGCAGGACCAGGCATGGCAGGAAATACACACATACACACACACGTACCCACACCCGCCAGTAGTTTCGGGAAGTCTTTTATCCCCTCCGAGGATTTCTAGCCGGGGCAGTGGCGGGGAAGGGGGGGCCCGGGGGACCCCGGGGCCGCTCCCTGATCCCTGCTCCGCGTTTACAGCTGATTATGGAGCAAGCCGATATCCCGCTGTCGCGGGGCGCCGAGATGAAGGGCAAGTGTGGCACTAACGAGTCGGAGCTGGAGCTCTCCTGGCTGGACCAAGCGTACACCCTCAAACTCTTCTTCGTGAAGGTACGGGCTGCCCTGCGCGGCCGGGAGCAGGGGAGGGGGCGCGGCGGCATTGCGGGGCCCTGACCGCGCTGTCTCGGCAGGAGGGGCACAACACGTCCCGGGGGCCGGAGGCGTTCTGGAAGCTCAGCCGGATCCAGTTCACCTACGACACCTCCGAGCGCACCTACTTCAAGAACGCCGCCAGCCGTAAGCGCCCGGGGGACGGGGTTTGAGGCGGGTCCCGGGGATCTGGCGAGCACCCCGCGGGCTGCTCGCCTAAGCGCGGCTTAACAGGGAAAACGAAAAGCCCAAGCACGCCCGACATAGGCGGGACCAGCTGCCGGGTTTAAACGCGTATTATTTTTTCCTTCTCTCTTTCTTATTGGTTTTATTCGCCGCGGTTGCTGTGAGAGGGAGAGCACAGCTCTGCCCGTGTGCTGCACTGCCTCGGGCTCTCCGGTGGGACTCAGGGCCCGATGGGGTGGGCAAGGGGACACCTGGGCTGGAAAAGCATGTCTCCTTTCCTGTAGGAAATGGCTTTTAAGGATAATTCTTTCCTTGCTTCTGATGATGGCTGAATAGGTGAGGAAAGGAGTGGTTTCCCTAGATAACAATGAGATTGACATCGCTATCGTACCTTTACACGCCTCCACACCCAGCAGCCTCCTCTTTTCTCACCAGGTTTCCATTTTTTTTTTTGGCTTTTATTTTTGTCTTTATTTCATTTCTCCTCAGAAATGAGTTGTCACGATCAAAAACTTAAATATTGTCATCTGCAAATTGCTCTTGCTCTGGATTTTCCAACTCAAGCGAATGGTGCTTTAAGAGTTTGTGCCATAGGACACCGTGGATATGGGGCTATTTTTCCCCACTGATATTTCTACTGTTTTGATTCCCCGAAACACAGTGGTGGCTATGCCTCATCAGCCTCTACCAATGTGAAACACTGATTGTCTTTCTGTGCTGCTGGAGGGAAACAAAAGGCTGCGGGAGAGCGGGAGGTGGAAGCCATCCCTCCTTCCACTTTGCTGCATTCCCTGCTTTTGTTTGTAAAACAAGCTTGATGCGATGGGAAAATATTTTATTTGTAATCTGTGCTTGGGTGTTGTATTTTCAGGAAAGGCATTGTGGCCTGTTTTGCTTTGTGTTGTGGTCTCCAAATTGCATTGCTCCTTCCCACCTGAATTCTGACCCCAAGTGCTGTGACAGGAATTGCCATTTCCCAAATGTAGGGAGTATGAGCACAGTCCCAGGCTAAAACTTGCACATGTATCAATAGATGGCATTCCTCCGACTCCATGGATTTCAGGTGCCGTGACACAAGTGTAGCCAGCTCTCCTCTCTGTTCCAGCAGTGCTCCATCTGTCTGCTCCTGCTTGCAGGCAGGGCACCCCCAGTGTAGGAAGTGCCCTTGGTTATGTGGGGGTGTTGGGCAAAAAGCAGGGTCCCACTCCAGGAGCAGAAGGTGCTTCAGGAGCAGCGGAGCGTGCGGCCGCCGCATTGCGCACGGGCTGCGCACCCTCGCCTTCCCTTCGTTGCCTCTGCGGGTAAAGTCTAAATGTCTGCCCTGGAGACGGGACCTGACCTGTGTTTGTGTCCCTTGGCCAGCCGGGAAGCACACGGCCAGCTCGCACCGGCTCTCGGCCCTGGTCACCCCAGCTGGGAAGTCCTACGAGTGCCAGGCTCAGCAGACCATCCCCCTCGTCTCCAGCGACCACCAGAAGTCCGTGCAGCTCTTGCTGTCGGAAGTGCGACTCCAGCCCTTCGACATCACCGCGGATTTTGTCTTCAGTGAAGGTAAGGGGGCAGGGTGAAGGCATCTCCTGCCTCCCCAAGATGCTGATGCCGCCATGGCCTTTGGGGACGTTGCAATGTACTGAAGGAGTTTGGGTCCCACCTTTATCAGAGCACCTTCCCCTCACTGCAGCATGTTATCAGTGCTCCCTCCAGTCCCTCCAACCCGTTTTCTGCCTTTGTGGCCCCCCAAAGACCTTTACAAATTCAGCCCAGCTCCTAAATCATGGGCTGTCGTTGTGTTTACAGAAGCCAGTGCTTCTGTAGGGACTTGGAGAGCCATATTACCAGTGAGCCCTAGCTGCAGGGTCCATGGGGAGCCCTGTATGGCTTAGGTGTCTCCTCTGCAGCATGGAAGCTGCTTTAGCACAGCGCCAGGGGCTTTTTAGGGCAGCTGCACCATGAGGAAAACTTGGGGCTGTGGTGGCAGGGGACATTTTGGGATACACATTCCTGGCTTCAGTTTGATTAATGCTCTTTATGAGAGGGAAGGAAGTGTAACAGGGACTTCAGTGAGGCGCCTCATGTGCCAAACATGGGATGCTGTTCCTGCAGTTCTTTAATGGTGGATAAAAGAAAACATTAGTTAACACGTGCTGTTTGTATCAAAGGGTTATACTAGAGGCAACAGCAATGCTGCCGTGGGGCGGAATTCCTGCAGTTTTGCGTTCCTTTATCCTGAGGTGCTCCTTCTCCCTGACTCTTGCTTGGCTTTTCTATCAGGTTGAATGAGAGAGCATAAACATGCTCACCTGCATTAAGTGAGACTGGTCCCCATTTTATAGCACTACCTTAGCAAATTGGTCAAGTCCATTATTGTAACAAGATGCAAATAAAACGCGTAACAGCCGAATGTTTCAATACAACCTAGAAAACGGTGGTGCCATTTTCAAGCCTAGCATTAAAAATGTGTGGCTTCGTTATTTTGCGTGTGGGAAATATTTTAGAACACAAAAGAACCCCAGCAGTGACTGCAGAGCCGAGCACTGGCACTCCTGACTCGCATCCTCTCCCTGATGTAGTAAATCTGTGCTGTTACGTGTGCTGGCGCTGGCAGAGCTCTGCGTGGTGAATTACTCATGGCACGGCCAGTGTAGTACGCAGTAGGTTTTATCTGTGGGCAGGGGTTTTTTTAATATCAAAGTAGTACCACGTTTTGCATAGATTACAGGCAGAAAAAAGGAGAGTTTAATAGTTTGATGCAAATTTTTTTCATTGGCATGTCTTTACCCTCTGTCTCCTGCTGTGAATCCAGGCTTCCTGTACTGAGGGTTTGGCTGGGCAAATGTTGGAGGTTGAGGAAAGCATATTTAAAATGTGCAATTTTGGACTCTGTTGAACTGCTGTGTCTGTGATACCAAACTTGTGAAGTCTGAGAGCTCCCAGTTAAAAGTCAGGGCTCATTGCCAAAGGACTCTACCAGCCATTTTCATGATATGCTGTTTCCTGTGAGGCAGTAAATTTGTTTCTTTTTTTCCTTTGTTGCTGCAGTTTGATTTTTGTTTGTTCTTCTCTCGGGACAGAAAGAGCCCCTGGTTGGTTTAGCAGCCTTTAAACCTGAGTGGGGAGTTCTTCCTCCAGAGGAAAGCACGGCTTCCCTCTTTGTCAGGCGTTCTGTTTTTCTGTTGTTGTCTCGTTATTCAATTACACTTGTTTCTGCTGAATTCCACTGGAAGTTAAATAGCAAAGGGCACCTGCAGAGGATGGTCAGAAATGCCTGAGAGGGCTGTGCTGCTTTTCCCAGTGGCACATCCCCAGCACCCTCACAGGCAAGCCTCGTCCTCAGCACACACATGGCAAAACATGATCCTTTGTGGGGTCTGAGAATCACTGCCAATCTTAAATTACAATAATTAGCCTTCTCCTTTTTGGTTCATTAATTTCCCATTAGGTAAAATTCCTATTAATTATGAACAAGCTACAGAACATTTTAAAATATTTTAGAGTAGAGGAGGAGACCTGCTAGAGCAGAAGAATTGCCGAGATGCAGGAGGGTCGGGGCCCTTTTGCCCTAAAGAAATGGGGGGAAAGGGGTTTCCATTAGTCCTGACACTGTCCTGTCAGGGATAGATTAAAAAGATTCTAAGGAGTGATTGGATTGCTTTTATTTTTTTTTTTAATGCTTAAACTCGTGATAGAATGTATTTTTTCTTCTTTTTAAGACACTGCTTCCAACCTTCATAAATCCACGTATGTATTAGTTATGTTTTTCAATACAGGAGCACCAGAACATTTATTCAGACCTTGGTAATTTATTTTTTAGTAGGGAAAACGTGCGTATATTTTTGAGCTTAAAAGATGAGCAAAATGAGAGCTGGATCCAGAGGGTGTGAGGAGAACATTTAAACTGACAAAAGAATGTCAGAGAAATTGTCAGCTCTTTCAATTTTTTTTTTTTTAATATACAAATACTAATATAATTCAATATGATGTAAAATACAAAGGGGATACAAAAGCTGAGAATTAGGGACTGAGATCCTGGGAGGTCCCAACTCTCTGAGCCACCCTAGTCAAGGGCCACATTTTCTTAAGGGTCCTTGGCCACATTTAAAAAAGCACTTGGTCTTTCTTTTTTTTCATGCTAGTTACTTACAGGCACATGTCTCAATCTCAAAAGTCTGTCCTGTCATGCCAGACACAACTGGCCTGTGTTTCCATCCCTTCGGAAGAGCCCCTGCGCCGATCCTCATGGTCATGACTGCGGGAAGGCGCCGTGTTTCCTGCTGTTTGCTCTGCAGCGGGGATGCTGAAACAAGAAAATGGGCCTGTTAGGTGGTTTTGTAGCCTAGTGCTGAAATTGGACGAGCACTCACCATAGAAACGGTGGCAGTATGTGAGGCTGGAGCTGCGCGGTGCCGGGGGAAGCGCAGCACAAAAGAACAATGAGGAATGTGCCTGAGCACCTCCTTGGAATCCCCTGCAGCCTGTGTTCCATGGGGCAGGGACCAGGCACTGGTGGGGATGTGGGACCTCTCTGGCAAAGAAGTGACCCTGCCATGGTCAGGGTGCAGCAAAACTCGAGCCTCACCTGAACTTTGAACATAGTTAAAATTTGCCAGGGACCCTTTTTGCTTTCCCAGACTGAGGGTGAGTCCCAACAATTTGGGAAATGCTGAGATCCCTGTGACCTGAAGCCAAATACTCAGGAAAATTTCTTCCTGCAGGATCTTTGATTTTAAAATACATAACAGCTCCCAATGCAATGATGTTTCATTTGCCATGCAACAACCAGCCCACCTGCCCACACTGTGCTTGATGTGGTTGAATGTCTGAATTTGTGTCTGCCATGGACTTTTTACAAACCCTTCTCTCCTCCTGCTCCCCCCTTTCCTTTGCTGATGGACCAGGAATGATCCCTGCTGCTTCTCTCCCTGCAGTGTGGTGGACCTCAGTGCCTATGCTTTAAACTCAGGGAGTGAAAAATGCTGTATAAATGCAGAAGTACATTGTTATAAATGTGAAAATATTGTTGTTTGTTGTAAATGATTAACGTTAAAATACAAATTTCATCCTCCTAGCAGTCAGCCCCCAGAGAGCCTTGGTTCTGCTGCAGACGCTGGTGTCTCCTTATCTGGGTACCCCCCACTCCCACTCCCCTTACAGTCTCCAAAGAGCCCAGTCTTTGGCAATCTGCTCCAAAAGGAGAAAATGGATGTGTGTGGGGAGGAGAAGGTGCTGGTAAAGCAGGAGGCAGCTGCTGTGCAAAGCTGCCCGCTCTGCCTGGGGAGGTACAGCAGCTCCAGCTGGGGAGCAGCATGACTGGAGGAGAGCTGCTGGAGACTGCCAGCTTTGCTTTGCTTTTTCCTGTTGCCTTTTTTTTTTTCCTCTAATCCTCTTAAAAAAGTGTCAGGATAAAGAACTATCTTCCTTGGCTGCTTGCAAGAGTTGACACCTTTTTGAGTTGTGACTCAGACACTTAAATACAGCTGTGGCTTTCCATGGACTCCAGACCTATGGCCACGTCCTTTGGCATATTTTGTGTTCTGCAGCCAGTTTGCTTTGGCAAAAGCTGAGGGAATTCAGATGTTACAAGCGGGTGCTTTAGAGTTGTTGGGTCTGTTCTGTGCATCACAGCATTGATGCTTTCAGCTTTGCCTTCTTCCCTGACTGCAGCCCCTCATGTTCATCCCATTCTGTAAACACAGTATCATTCTTGTGTAGGGAAAGGTTCACAGACAAACCTGGTGTGTTTGAGCACAGTGGACTGCCCTTAGCTGGGTTTACAGCAGGCTGCTTTCCTTTTTCTGTAGGGTTTAAGCTAAACCACTTTCAAAGCAAAAGTCAAATGTCCAACCACTGTGATCTCCTCCTGCTAATTGGCTTCTCAGCACGCCCTGGTCCTGTCTGCAGCCACGTGGTGGGTGCGCAGGAGTTCCTGTGCCATGAGATCCTCCCGTGGGAGGGCTGTTGCTTGTACCCACACGTGGGCAGTGGGGTCAGAGCATCCCTGGCCCTGCAGCTCTGTCCCATATGTGGCTTGTCCCACAGTCAGGTCAGCCTGGGCTCCTGTGTCTCTGCATTGGCACTGTGAGTTTGGTCGGGCCTTGGCATCCTAAAATGAGAGGAATTTTATAAAGCTCCAGAAACCCAATTTTGGGTACTTAATAATCAGGATTTTTTTTCCCCCTATTCTCCTTCCTACAAACAAACAAAACCCCTGCATTGCAGCAATTGCTGAATTGCCTGTACCACAGCCCTGGTGATTAATCACTGCTCTGGTGAAACAGTGAGCAACTGGAACTGAGAAAGACATTTTTTTTGTTAAGACTACATTTCACTTTTGCATTTTTGTTTCACTTCATTTACAGCTTGAAATGTTTCCTGATGGCACCACTGTGAGCCTGGTGCTGTGAGGGGGCTCCACTCCAGGATGCCACGTTGCTCCTGGAGGTGCTGGCACTGCTGGAGAGAGGACCCTGCTGTCACCTCCTGCCTGGACCTGGGGAGGTCTCTAGGTTTTTCCTGCTCTTTGCCACATGCCCATTAGATTTGTGCTGCATTTGCTCTTTGTGGTTATTGGAGATCTGTGTGTCTTGCAATCAGCTGCTCAGGGAACCCATCTGGACAGTGTTTAGTGAGGGGAGGAATTTGTGGTGCCCTTTGTATTCACTCATCTAACACACACCTGTTCTATATTTCCTTTCTTTTTCTTCCCCCCCTTAAAGTCTTTATTGTTCTCAGCACATTTCTAGTACTGTGAAGAAGATTATCCAGGGGCCAGAGAACTGTCCCTCCTCTACCACATAACCTTCTTCTCCCAAGTCTGCATTTTTATTCTGGGCCTGGCAGCTCCATCTCGGCAGCATGGAGAAACAACAATCCTGTGGGGAAGAAAGTACCTTGTGATCCTGTCATTCAGACCATTCTCACTCTGGAAGTGAGATTACCAGTGTAACGTGTTTCCTGACCTTGGTGGCCTTTGCAAGCACAGAAGAAAAGTGTTTTCCCATTGTAGCTGTGGTTATTACTATTTTCTAGTGATTTATCAGACTTTGGTGGAGATTCATCTACCCTGGGCCGGGGGGGAGGGAGGGTTGTTTCTGCTCGTACTTTGCCGTATTTGATGAACAACATGAGGTGCCAGGATGCTGTTTGACCACAGATGTGTGTGTGCTGTGCCAGGGCTGGTCAACTCCCCTCTGGAGAGCTCATGGAGAGGTGGGACATCCCTGAATGATGAACAGGGAAAGTCTATGCAGGATTAAAGATAGTGACGCTGATGCCTCACTATACAGAATTTGTGGACTCTATAATTGAATAAACAAAGCAGGTCTTCAGCCACAGTCAGGAAACTGATATTTCCACTGTTCTATTCCCATCACAGCCATTGATGTGTGGTGGAGAGGCCTGAAAAGAAGCTTATGGGCATGAAAGTGCTTTTTGGTTTGATAGATCTTACCTCTGCCCCCTCCCTGTGTTGTGATTTTGCTCTCCTCCAAAGCAATTGATTTTCTCCCTGGGGCTCTGATGATGGTTCTGTCACTGTCCCTCCTTGCTGCTGGGGCTGGTTTTTGCTGTGCAGGGTCCCTGTCACAGAGCTGTGACTCTGAGGAGAACAGTTGGCCATTGCAGCAGTTCAGATCTGTAGTGTCTCACTAGTGTCTCTGTTTCCCTTTTTCCCTTTCCTGTAGAACACAAGTGCCCAGTGGACCAGAGGGAGCAGTTGGAAGAAACCCTGCCTCTGATTTTGGGCCTGATCCTGGGGCTGGTGATTGTGGTCACCCTTGGCATTTACCACATCCACCACAAGCTGACAGCCAGCCAAGTGCAGATTCCTCGGGACAGATCTCAGTACAAACACATGGGATAGGGAGCAGGATCGAGCAACCCAAATATTTATCAGGTAGAAAAAGCAAAAGAACTTTTTTCTGTGGGTGAGGAAAGGTTATGAGGGGGCAAGAGATGGTATTCACAACACCTAGTTATGAGTATTTGATGGAGAGATGGAGGTTAAGGTTGGGCTTTCACACAGTCAGCGCAGAGACACGGCTGTGCCTGTAAGAAGACTTGGTGTCTTGAGGTGTCTGTGGCAGTAGGTGGTTTGAATACCTTCTTAAGCAGCTGGGCTGATCATCTGGAAACAGAAATGCTTCACACGTCAAAGTTTAACACTGGGAGAAAAATCAGCTTTGTTTCGGTTTGGTTTTGCTTTTTTCCCTCAGAAGAGACTTCCCCTCCCCCCTGCACTGCTCTTGGCAGCATTGGGCCCTCTCTGTTCCTGCGTGTGCAGGGAGCAGGGCTGGGGGACAGAGACATTGCACAGGCTTCATTCAGGCCCTTGGACATTCCTAAGTTCCTACTTATGTTAAGGAAAACATGGAGGCAAATACAGGTGTGTTTAAAAAAAAATTAAAAATGAGCTGGTATCAACTGGAGTAACTCCAGAGGAGCAGATCCCAGCCGGCTGTGGAGCTGACCCCACACTTGAGATTGAATGAAAAAAGTTTGTTTTTGCTTCTTGAGCCACATCTGAACTAAACTTAAAAAAAAAAATAAAAAAAGTATTGATACACAAGTTATCAAGTGCTGTGCTACTGCAAGTCAACTGAGAAATGCTTCTGGCTGGACATCCTGCACGTATTGTGATTGTTGTTGAGATGTTACATTGCTACCTGCAACCAATATTTTCACAACAAAAACAAAAAAAAAGAAAACAGTAATGTTCAAGTTACTATGCAGATTATTCAGGTATAATCTAATGTAACAAAGAATACAAGGGAACCCTTGAAATCTCTCCTTAAATGTAGACGATTTTTAAGATGAATTAAAACATGTACATATATAATATTTGATTTGCCTTTTTATTTTGAAATGATGTAGTGCTTTGTCCTAAGTCCACGATACCCGATGGAATCGGTGCAAAAATACATCATCTGAGTGGATGTTAAAGGTAAGATTAATTCTAGAAGTATTTTTGGTGCAGATGGTTTGGTGAAGACATGGTGGTGGTTCACTATTCTGTCCCTTGTTGGTTATTTTTAATACTCTTCTAAAATCTCTTGGTGGTTTTTCTTATGTGTTTTACTCTGGTGCTGTCCAGTTTCTACTGAAACCTCTGGCTTCCCTTGACTCCAGAGTTAGTTTTAAAGTGTGGAAAGTAACTTTTTGTTCTTGAATTAAACCAGAGTGTTCTTTTTCAGCTTAAAACAGGGCAATAAGCAAAGAAAAATAGTAATTTCAGAGTCGTGAAGTCTAAGAGGAGAATCTTTACTGCTTTTTAATGCTGTAGCCTCCTCCAAAATTTATGGGTTTTTTTGATGAAGGTAGATACAGAATAAGCCTGCCTTTAGTCCTGTCATTTTGCTAGTCTCATTTCTATGCTATACTCTGATTTTTGTTTCCTCATTTAGATGTAAATAGCAAAACTATGGCACTATTGATGCTTGTGGCTTTGGCCTTCTCTTAAAACCCCAGTGAAAGTGTTCTGGGCAGGCTTTATTTAGGCTGACCAAGTGCCACTGCCTATAATGAGCTGATGATTTAATTAAAAAATAAAAGGTTAGTTTAGAAGCAGTTGGAAAAAGCCAGAGGTAGCAGGAGGGTGAATAAAAGGATTGAAGGTTCATCCTTAATAGAGAGGAACCACAGTTCTCAGCTTTGTCCTGCCTCACCCTTGTCTGCCCTGCAGCCAGGAAGGCTCTCCCAGCCAGCTCCCATCAGCCTGGCACATCTGCCACTGTGTCTGATTTCCCAAAGAGTAACAAGGAACAAGAAGGAAGCAGACAGCTGAACTGCAGATGCCAGAGGAGCCCCTCCATTATCATTTGTCTCCCAAACAGCCCACTGTTCCAGGTGGCTGCAGGAATGTTGGGACGGCCCCGGGTGTAGGTGAGCAGCAGTGGGGCAGGGCAGGGCAGGACACAGAGGCAGAAATTGCACCAAACTGGAGACATCCCAGTTAGGAAGAGGCCATTCCCACCTGGCCACTTTCCTCCTTGGAACTTAGAGTTGAGGGCTTATGTCGGGCTGTTTGAAGGCAGCAAACAAAACCTGTGACTTGCGTGAGGTGTCACTGTAGGAGGTCAGTGGCCGGGGGATGGAGCTGCTGGTTGGATGTACCTCCAGGCTGCTCGGGGAGTTTGCTGGGCCTTGAATCACTTTTGGGGAAAGTGAGGAAGACCTGCCTGGTGTAACTGGGAGATGCTCTCAAACATCTCTGTGTTGTTTAAGGTGGAAAAAATGCCAATTTATGGTCGACTCTGCAAACTAATTTTAACTCACCCTGCAGTGACCCTGGGACACTGTCCTTGCCTGACCCCAGTCCTTCAGCACTGGCCAGGGCATGGAAGTGGTGGCATTGGCCCTTGGAGGAGAGGGTGATCCCCCCCAAAAGCTGATGCAGCTCCTGTGACCCTGTGCCCACACACCTTAAAAACTTCTGTTGCTTTTCATGTCAGATGGAGGTTTCCCGTAGGAAAAAGCACTTGGCATCCCTTTCAGGTGGAGTGTGTCTGTAAGCTGTTAGGAACAGAATTGCATCAATACAAAAACTAATTTATTGGTTTTGTGAATTGATAGAAAGCAATCTTTTGTTGGACTGAAACGTTCTTCCTCTCTTCTTTCGGGGCAAAAGGAAATAGAAACAATAATTTTAGCTCGGTGAGAGTTTCTGCCTCAGACTGATGGATCTTGTTGAAAGTTATTTAAGATGTTGGGTGAAAACACTTTGAATCTTTGAATTCTGTCAATGAATCTTTGAATTCTGTCAATCCTTTTGTATTTGTGGAATTTGATCTGAGTTTTCCATTGCTTAAAGCTTTTCAAGCTTATTTATGAAAAACTTACTTAAAAAGCTGTCCAGCTTCCCTCCTACCCACCAAGCTACAGCAGCATCTTGGGGAGGGCAGCACATTATTGTGATTTAATTTTAAATTTACATACTTAGCTTTCATTCACTGATGGCTTGTTATGAGCTTAGCTGCAAATTGAATGCTTTGCTTTATACAGATAATGTTTATGAACACACCAGTAGAAGGTGGATAAATATAAGAAACTTATCACCCTATTGAGCTCTATAAGGACCTGTAATAATTAGGCACTTACTAAAGCAGCCGCTAATGACTTACACAAGTACTTGTGATTATAACTTTAATTATAAATTATTGATGTGTTGCTGAGGAGGGGACTTGCATAGCCACTAAGTGTCCTGGCCTCTGCTACTGAAATGAGTGTTTGTGAATACTTCAGAACTGTGACCTTGGAAAAAGCCATCACTCCTTAGTGGCAGGTGGGAATAAATACGTTGGAGTATCCAGACATACACCAGCCAGGGCTGCAGATCAGGACGCGTCCTGGGCGAAAGGATGAGATGCCCAACAAGGGCCGGACTGCACCAGCCACAAGATCCTACCAAGGATTTCCCTCAGGGAACAGAGCAGCACAGAAGGTGCTCAGTCAACCGTGTAGCCCAAGGTAACAAGCCATGGTTATTCCCAGTTTTTCTGCCTGGCTCTGGCATTATTTGAAACAGCCAGAGTTACGACTGTTTTTTTGTGATGGCTAATGATGTATTTTTAAGTAGTTACTGATTGTCAGCAACCAAAAGTAATAGGAAACCTCATGTATAAGACTTGAAGACCCCAAATAACACGTAGGTAGATTCATCATGTGACTGGTGCTGCTGGGGGAACTGGGAGGAATGGTGTCGGTAGATACAAGCCAAAAATTAAGGATGTATAAGGTAAGAAAAGGCTGATTTAGGAGGCAGGGAAAAGGTGGAAGTGTTTCAACTGGTTGGTCCTTCTGAAGTTCATCTGCAGAGCTGGGTGGGTGTGCAAAATGCTGTGTGCTGACTGACCACAGTGACCCAAGTGCTGGCATTGCTGACTCGTGTTGAGTCACAGGACTGGGTTTTCTTCTGTGCTTAGAGGAGAATTCGTGTATTTTTCTTAAGTGTTTCGGGGCAGGGGCAAGGCCCTCTTGGCATGGCTAAATCATGTTGGCATGGGTTGACATGGATATTTCTCTTGTATTCCTGTAAGTTTAATTCTGATGCGACTGGGACAACTGTCAAGTCTTTTCTTTTCTCCCTTAATTCCGGGTGGAGGCACAATGAGAACCTCAAGCTGCTTATTCTTACCCACATCCCTTGGCTAATGGTAGGTGTTCATGGAGTGATTGTGCCAAACCAGGAGGAAAACCCACTGGCACTCGGATGTTTTGGGAGTTTTTTTGAGGCCTTATCTCTACATTTATTTGGAAAAGTAAAGCTGGACAGCAGCACTGCCTCTTCAGCTATCTTAAATTAATAAATACAATCAATAAGTCCAAAACTCACCTGTTTTCCAGCATGGCTGGGACAAGCAGCACGAGACCAGGGGTGAGCAGCTGCCTTTCAATGCAGACACCACCACGGACACTTAAAAGTCACTTGGGGCAGGTCTAGAAATCACTGGGTTTTATATATATTTATAAATATGTGTGTATAAATATCATACATGTATATAGGGACACTCTTTTTCTCCTTGTTAACTATTTGGTCCAGTAGTGTGGGACTGAGAAAAATTTTAGGAAACAGAAAAAAGACATAAAACTGAAAAAAGCATGCTGAAACTGAAAGTGTTTATTAATTAATTAATTTATTTAACTTGCATGTGCATTTGTCTCACCAGTAGCTGGTGTTCACAAAAAAAACCCCTTTGAATTCGACAACAAAACTTTCAGTAAACTTCATGAACACTGTTTAAAGTACCTAATGATAAGAAAGTTGCAGAAAATTCTTCACTTGTACAGCCTAAAATGTGCTGAATACTGAAGAAAAAACTCCCCACCAACCCCATTTTTTTATTCAAAGATGGTTAAAAAAGTTAACTTGTGTGGCTGGTACTACAATTGTGCCTGGATGCCATTGGCTGTACTGGTGCAGCTGGTTTTCCTGAGTTGTCAAGACTACAAAATAGGAGCCCCTGGAAGGCTGTGGGTGCTGCACTGTGTCAGGGTGGTGGGAGCCAAACACACTTTCTGTAGTGTCCTAAGATGTGCAAACAGGATTAAGAAGAGAAGGCAGGGGGGAATAAGACACACGGATGTAAGAACATCTATTCCATGTTTGAGATTGCATTTATCTCCCTTTTTTTGTTTTTAATTGCTTCTCTCCCTTCAAATATTCTTTAAGGGCTGAACTTAAGGAGCTTCTTTATTATTGGCAACTCTTCTCTCCCAGAGGATGATCTCTAAGCAACAGCTCCTGCTGGGTTTAGATGTTTGGTTATATTACTACAATAAATAACAATTAATTTATCAACTATGAAATTCTGTAATAAGGAAGAACACTGCGTTTTCACAAAGTTGGCTTTGTGGTTCTTAAAAGGTACCTTAAAATGAGGTCAGTAAGGAAAAAAAACCCCAAACTTGAAAAACATGGCTTTTGTATTATACATAATTAAAATTTACATACTTAAAAAGAACTAATTAATAAATAAAAATCATTTATCATTGAAATAATTATGAAGCACTTCTAAAAATTTTAAAGGCAAATCTATTTAGGCCTACAGTTAACATGCAGAGTCATCCAACAAATAACACAAAATTGTACCGTAGTAGTCAACTGTTGCATCAACATTCAGAAAGGTCTAGACAGCAGCACGTCGTCTTCTCTATGGCAAACTTCTGGCAGCACCTCCCCTGGCTCTGCCGGAGCCCTGGGGATTCTGCTGGGTGGGTGGATGGGCTCCTGCCTTCCCGCTGCCAGAGCACGACAGAAATAATAACAGAGGCTTTTGTGGTGGCAGAACTGGCCTTGTGGTGGCATAAAAAAAAAGGGATCCCAGTGGCCTGATGTGAGCCTTGAGCAAAGGCAGGCTGGATGTGTTGGCTCCCGGTGTGGGTGGAACGGGGTGGGAGCCCCTGGTGCCTGCGAACATTCAGCAGCAGCTCTGCCACTGCATCACTGCCCCTAAGCCAGGCCCCCAGAGCTCCCACAAGCATCTTCAGGCTGCCGTGAGGGTGGGATGAGCGCTCTCCTCACCCCTGTGGGAAATCTGCAAAACCTTACAACTTCCTAAAGGCGGTTGTGTTTTTTTTCTTCCTGTTTTCAAAAGGGTTAAAAAAGTAGGAAACTTTTATCTTCTCAAATTCTTGCTAAGTTACACTTATTACTTGAACTAACACAACAATTACATGACAAAGTACTGTGAATTATCAAAACATACTGTACAGAAAATTACAAACTTGTTGCAAAATACATTGCGCTGCTATGACCGAGATAAAAAGTGCTTTATTTTGTCAGAAAAAGTGTTCTTCTGAAATAGAAGTGCCGTAGCCTGCAGTAAAATTCCGGTGTTTTGCCCTGGCTGTGCCCTCCTCTGCCTGTTACCTTCCCAACCTTTGCTTTTGACACTTTCTCCCTGGATGGCCGGGAAGACGACAGTGCCAGGGAGCGATGATCCATGCTGGAGCGTGGCCTCCCAGCTGGGACAAGGATCCCTCCCCTCTCCCTCGCACCCAGAGAGCAGAGAGAGCACTTCCTTAGTTTTTTTATACACCGCCTTATTTCCGCAGGGCTGGTTTTCCTTCACAAGGTTTTACTCCTCCCTGCCTGCAGTTCCCACACAACTGCTGGCATTCCCACATGGCCGTTTATCTAGACTGTGCACTGACCTCCTCCCAAAAAATTTGGAGGCTTCAGCGGTGCCTGTGCTGCCTCATGAGGGGCACGATGCACGAGGGGGGCCCCGCCAGTTTGAGAAAGGGGTGTCTCAACAGTTCCTGTGCTGTGGCTCTCTGGGAGGGCTCCCGCACCAGCATCGAGTCCAAGAAGCCCCGGAGCACTGAGGAGACCTGGAACATCACACAGGTGTTAGGGGTGGACAAAACCACACATTTCCAGCCCATGCTGGCTCTGTGCACACTGCTTCTGTTGGGGAGATAAGGGACACATTGATCTTTCCTATGGCAGCAGCTGTGCTGAGCTGAAGGGCTGTGCATCTTCTACTTGCTGCTGATATTGAAAGCGTTTGGGTGTCCGTGGGGTGCAGAACTGCACCGCTCTGCACGTGCTGGTGACATTAACATGGGCCAGGGGCTCAGGTCTGATGTCAAGAAACACACCCAAAATGGGAGGTGCCTGACGGCTCTGGCACGAGGCATGGATGTACCAACACCCCCACCACAGCAGGGCTGATGTGCTGACTTGCTGTGGTCCTCTGGCAGGGTGGGAAGCACAGGGAGCAAGAGGCTCTGCCCAGCTCCTTTTGCCATCACTTGGTGCCAAAGCAAAGCCCAGGCAATGGTGATGGCTTTGACCTCACATCCTCCCCCCTGCAAGTCCTGCCGTTACCAATAAGACCCACTGCTCAAGGTGGGACCTTAGAGGTGGAAGTTACCATTTGGACGTGGAAATGTGTGTGCCTACAGTGTTATTAATGTGTGACTGTGAGACCCTCATCCCCTCTGGAAGTCTGACCTTGTGCATGTCCTTCACCCGGGGTGGGAGGTTATCCCGGATCCGGCGCATGGCCTGCAGCGGTGGCTCATTGAAGTAGGGAGGCTCACAGTCAATCATCTCTATCACCATGATGCCCAGGGACCAGATATCCACCTGGAACACACAGGCTGGTCAGGAACACTGCTGGTAGTGCAGGGGGGCACTGGGATTCATCCTGAACTTGCAGCTGGCTCAGGTCATTGTACCTGTTTTCTGCTGCCAGTCTAAGCAGTCAGTCTGGAGAGCCATCACCATTAAATGTTTCTTTTTTAGCCAGCTGACAACACTGTTGTCTTCTGAGCAGTAAGTGCATTGGTAAAACACATTAGCAGTGACTTGGAAACCCGGGTCTGTAGCCAGTTTAGGTGGTGTCCCACTGGAAGGTGGTGGAGAGGATCCTCCCTCCTGCCCTGCATTCCAGCTGCACTGATTTGCACCCACTGAATACCTACCCCAGGCTGGCTCTGCAATGCTGCAGCCAGTGGGAGAGCAGAGAACATTTCAGCTGCTGTAAAACCAGTTACTCTATTTCCCCTGAAGCTTAAAGACTACAGGAACTCCATTCACCCCAAGGCAAAAACAAGCACTTACTATACCCAGGCCCATTTCCAGCCAGCACAGGTAAATCATTATATAATCGTTTTGGAAAATAATTCAGCTCCAGTTCAAAAAAACCGAAACAAAATTAAAAAGACCCCACCTTCCTTTTTTTAATTTATTTATTTCGATCCTGGCCTGCTGCATTGCTCCTCCAGAATCCCAATCCTTTGATGACTGTAATTCCTGTCATTTGCCAGCCCAAATACAGCCAGGGCCAATTCATACCACTTTTCTCTTTTTTCAACGCTAGCCTTTAGCTTAAATCTTTTTTTATTTCATCTTTCCCTTCTGGTGTGGGGAAACCTATGTGGCCTTAAGTTCAACCACTTTATAATCCTTCCAGTGCTATTAATGTGCTAATAATAGCTGCTGTTATTATCCCTGAATGTCTTCCACAATGGCACATATCCTGGGAGCACATCAGTGCCTGCAGGGTGCTCCTGCCCTGGGGGTGGGTGCAAAACAGCTCCTGCTGCACAGTGTGAGGAGGCAGCAGCTCCTGTCCCAGCTCATTCCCCCCTCTCTGCGGGTAATACCTTCTCTGTATGTGTACGTGTATAAATAAAAAAATTACAATATACAACGTGTGTATCTGTGTCTCTGGCTCCATTTGCCTTGTAGGGTTGTTTTCTGCAGCTGTTACTATCAGCACTATCAAGCAGAACCTCCTCTCCCCACGCAGAGAAGCAAAGGCAGGCGTGTCTCCTGCTGGGGAGCCGTGAGTCACAGTCACTGTCACTGTCACGGCTGAGCGCGGGATTGGGGACTGCTCTTCCCAGGCTGGCGGTGCAGGAGTGCTGTGACTCAGAGCTTCCTAATGGATGGGGTATGACACTGCAGAGCTGCGGGTCCCCACCTTGCTGGTCTCCTCTGAAGGGTTCTAATAAAAATGTGTGAGTTGCCTTTTTCAGACTATTTGGCAGTGCTTAAAATAGCTCCCACAGATGTGCTTTTTGTACCTCAGTCTCTGAACTAATGAGAGCAATGACTGCAAGGACTGAATCGATGTGGAGACCAATGGTCTACCACAGAGGGTGGCAATCCAACTCACTCGGCTGGATCCTTTAGGACCTCCAGGCTGTCCTCCAGAGGAAGGGAATCACAGGCTTTAGCTGGATGCAAGCAGTGACTCTTTGCAAATACTGATGTGACCTGGCTGTGCAGTACAGGCGTGTACTGTGCCTGCTGGTTTTGCATATGCAGGTGTGGGCACCTGTGACTGCAGCTCCAGGTTGTTATTAAAGAGCATCAAAGTGTCTTTAACAATGTGAAAATGAGGCCAGTTTCCTTTACTACAGCACCCTAAGCCGAAATATGTAAAGGCATTATACTGTTAAGTGTGCTAAATGGAGTGGTTATTTAATGACTTCATCTTGGAAAAATACTTTAAAACAAGGCACAAAGTAGCACTCAGGGGCAAATGTAATTGCTGCTATTCAACGTATCTGTGTAAATGCACTTGAACTGCACAGATCTGACAGAGCTCCGTGGGGTCGACCAAGGCACCACACTGAGGGCAAACAGCCACTCCGGGTCCACTGTTCCTGCTGCACCTGTGTGCCATAGGGCAGTGGGATTTTCCCTCTGGAACTGCCCACTGCACTCACCTCTCTGCTGTAGGGCAGTGGGATATCCCCTCTGGCTGTGCCCACTGCACTCACCTCTGTGCCGTAGGGCAGGCGGGATATCACCTCCGGTGCCATCCAATACGGTGTCCCAACCAGTGACTTCCTTCTGGGAACCTCCTTTGACACTTGGGCACAGAACCCAAAGTCAGACAATTTTATCTGAGAAGAAAAAAGGAAAGGAATCTCTTAAATAACAAAGCAAATTTCTCCAAGACACACATGCCTCTGAGACACACACCTCCAGCTGCGGCTGGAGGGACAGGGATGGAACTGCAGTGTTTCCCCGGGACAGGTCAGCAGCACAGTTTTGGAAGTGTGTCTGAAGATGGGAAGACAGCCTGGGGAACTTAAAATTCATTAAAATGAAGGGAAAGATGTAGCAGAGTGGCAGTGGTGCTCATTATTAATATCTGTCACACCTCATTGCCTCTCCACCAGCAAAAGATGCAGAGGTGATAAATGTCTTAGTTAAAAATGGAAAGCAAAAAATTCTGAAGTACCAGTGTCTTATAATGAATCTGTTATTGCACATATATAAACCCCATGTTTGTAGTTACGTATGCATGCTGATACTCAGTAATACTCGTATTTCAAGGGTGTCTCCTGTGACTCGTATCAGCTACATGATCTGCGAGTTTGCCAGAAAACAAGTGAAACAAGTGAAACGAGGGACATTCACGCCCTTCCCTTTTACCACCGAGAGCTGACCCAACAGCCACAGAAAGCAAAACCCCTGTCAATGGTTTTTCAAGCTCAGGACCTCACACTGTGAAGTATCACTAGGAAAACTGTCATCCCTATGTAGCAGGAGCGCTAATTTGGGGAAAACAGGGAGGGTACAAGACTCTTTCAAAGCGGAGTTAATGGGATCCTGCTCCCTTTGCTTGGGAACTTGGGAATTAGTACTGTCCTTGAGTAGCTGTGGCAGTGACCTGAAATAGAAATAATGGGATACACGAGCACTCCGGAGAGCAGCTCTTGCTGCATCATGTGCCTACTCATACTTTCATGCCAGTTTTTTTTTAACAACAGAAATTATGGAAAATTATCACCTCCTCCTCCCTGTCTCTGTGCAATGGCCAAGGTGAAAACTCCTCCAACCCCCAACCAAAACAAGCTGGTCTGAGTGTTGGTAGCATTACCTCCTTTTAGACACAACTTCTTCCTTGAGGCTGAAGTCTTGTTTTTTTTTTTCCCCTCAAGCATCTATTTGGAGGCTTAGAAGCTATGACAGGGTGTTATCCTAACTCCCATCACTCCCAGTTACACACTGCACACAGCAATGGTGACCCAAGGACCACAGGCTGTGTATCCCATCACATACTCAGCACCCGGGGATACAAAGTGAACCCAAACAACCCCAGGGCAACTGGACTGGGAAGTTGCATAAATCCCTGCATTGTGTAGACTTATTGTCAGCATTGCTTTGTTTTCTTTTGGATTGAGTACAGACATTACTTTTTTTAAAGTTACGGGTATTATTTTTAACAGAATTATGAAATGATCGATGGTGTTTCTAAAACAAAGCCAATAATAGCCAAGTTCTCCATGCTAAATGTATTTTTTCAGTTTACAGGATGAAGAATTGAAAAAATAATGCATATTTTGGAAGCAGAACCAGTCTTCTTTTGTAGGTGCACAAGAGGCTTTGCATATCTATTGCTCATTCGAGTACATAGAAGACAATTTTCTAAAAAAAGGTAATTGCACAACACAGCCATGAAGAAATCTGCAATGCAGATAGTAAGTACTGGAGTAATGAGTATAATGAGGCACTGTATGCAGATCCTGGGCACAGATCAGATGTTACTTCAGCAACGTGGATTGAAATCACAACTGAAGAACTCCTACACACGTGGGATTTTCTTTCCTTGACAGGATTAACAGGAGCAGCCTGTGACTGCTGCAGGCAGAAAATCCCTCTCCCTTGGGGATGTGGGCATCAAAATGTACAGGCAAGCCTTTGGCTGAAGGAGTCAGACCAGGCCTGGGAAGCCAGGAGCTTTACCTTCTGAAGGGGAAGGTCTAGATTTGGTTCCAGACCAATAAACTGCTCTAGGGTTCGGTCCAACCTGCTAAGTCTTGCTTTAGACAGGTGTGTAATGCCATTGGAGTAACCCTTAATTTTTTTGTGTGCAAACTTCATTTTGGTTTACTGAGCAAGTCGTGTGCAGCAGCATTTTGTCCCACTCTCTCCCTGGTCATACACCACACAAAGACCAGTTTACTGGCAGCAGCTTCCCAAGTGCATGGAAGTGTGGAACAGGCCATTATCAATCATCTTACAAATACAAAAGTTACTCTCACGATCAGGGAAGGGTTTCAGCAGTAATCCAAGTTATTTTAACCCAAATTGATGTTAGCCTTCTAACCAGCTTGGGGAAACAGAGACACATACAGAGGCTGCTAACTGAAGGATAACTAAGTATTTTTGAGAGGCATCACAGTTGGAGTAGTGGCCTAAAAGATGATCTCCCATCACCTCCTGTCACCTAATCATCACCCATATTGAGTAGTTTATTCTGCCACTGCCTTTTGATGGCTCCAATCCTTCCCCAAGGACTCTGCCTGCAGCACGGATGTCAATCACCAGCCAGGCCAGGCCCGTGTTTTTCAGCTCTCCAACAAGTTATTCACGGGTCATACTCGGCAGTTTCACAGGCCTGGCTCACTTTTTTTCAGGCAGTGTCACTTTGACGCTGCACAGGAATTTTCCTGCCAGCCCTGGGAGCTGGGGAAAGGCTGGTGCTCACCCTCCCGTCGCTGGTGAGGAGGATGGAGTCGCTCTTGATGTCGCGGTGGATGACGCCCTGGTTGTGCAGGTAGGACAGAGCCCTCAGGACAGACAGACAGACGGTCGCGATCTGCTCCTCGTTCATCCTGAAACAGCAAGGTGGAAAAACCCGAGTGTTCAGGAAGACAGTGGGGAAGGGGAGCTGGAGTGAAGAGGCACGAGTTCCCCTTCACGCCACTGGAGATTTTTTAGGCAGTGGCTCTGTGGGGGTGAATCTTTGGTCCTTTTTGTGTCACCAAAAGGGGAGGTGAGGGGTGAGGATCAAGCCTGCAATGAGGTTTGGATAAGTCTCCCTGCAGCACTGAAAAAGCTGAGTGTACAGTGTGATGAAGCCTGTTACAGTGAGCTGTTTCCCTCTGGGAAATTACAGAAATGCCTTATTTACAGTAAGCTCAGTGCTTGCCAAGGAGGGTAAACCACTGCTGGGATGGAAACAGGTGTGGAATAAATATGAGAAAAAACACTCTTAAGTGTGCAGACAAAACATCAGGCCCTGGGTGTAGCTCTTTGAAATCACTTTTATGCCTTCTATGAAAACATTCCGGGTATTTCAGCAGAAAAATAACAAGAGTCCTCATTTCTGTGCGTGGTTGAAAGTCCCTGTTCTGGGGTCATTCCATCTGCTACTGCCCAATGCCTGGGATGTGCTGTGCACCCTGGTACCGCTGCCCCATCACTGGATGTCCCCAGTATCTTTCTTACATGAGCAGAAAAACACCTGTGGAAATTTCTGCTCTGACTTTGTATGTCATTTGCAGTATTTTAGCAAAATCCCCGAGGGAAGGTCATGCAACATAAAATAAAAAACCCAGAAGATTAAGAAAAGACTTCTGAGTTAAAAAATAGATGACAGCTCTTAAGAAATTGTGTCCTGGGAACATCTGTTTGCTGTTAAACTCCTGTCAGAAATATCTAAGATAGAGCTTGTAATGTTCTGGGTTGCAGTAGTTAGCAAATGACTTGCAATATTATGACTTATTTCAGCACGCAAGCTAAGGTAACACTAAAAAATAAAATACCTGTGTTACAGCTCTGCTCTTGGTAGGACCTAAGAGCATCAATTAACTATAAAAGAAGACACATTTTCTAATTTATTAATCCTTGCTTTTGTTCTTGCTCCTGTAAATATTATGCCATTGGTTTGGTCTGGAAATTTTGGTTTTTTTTTTATTCAAGAGGAAGAAATTAAATGAAGAATCCCTTTACCCTATCTCATTATCAGGAACAGATGAGCAAAGAGCAGATGTAAAGAAGGCTGTAAAACCTAATGTCTGCACTGAGAAGAGGCAGAGCAGTTCCATGCACTGCATCCCTTGTGAATTGAATTAACTGCTTTAAAGGTGTGATATTAAATGAAATATGGGCACATGCTCTACCACAAGCACAAATACACCGATATAAAAATATTGCTCCCTTTATGTTTCAGGCTTGGTTTGCAGACAACCTTTCTGTCAGCATGGTTACATGGGTTATATGTGTGGAGAGAAATTACCCTTAGAACTGACATGGTTATGACAGAAAATCCAACAACATAGATCATCAAACAGGGAAAAGAACATTTTTTTTTTGCCATTTTAGGAAATAATGGCTAAAAGTCATGTTGCTGCTAAACTACCACCTAAAGTGCAGCAAATCCCCATCTACCAGCAACCCCTCTCAGGTATTTCTTTCCCTTGGATTTCAAATGTGTTCAAACTCAGAGGATTTCAGTGGCTTATTTATGCTGGTAAAGTGAGCATGTGTCTGTCTATCTATCTATCTACCTATCTACCTATCTTTGCGTGCGTGTGTATATATATGCACACACACGCCCATATGCATTATAGCTGTGTGCACACGTGTTTACGTGCACACGTATTTATGTATCTATTTTTCATGAGTGCATATTGCATGTTTTCTTTAGATATGTATCTTGTGTGTACTTACAAAGCAATAAACATAAAAATGTTTATATATACATAAATACATTATACTTTTTTAATATATACATATAAAATAAAGTAAAAAAAAAAAGGAATACAAACAAGAATAAAAATAACAATACATATATAGAGTCAGGGGGTGCCCAGCTGCCCTCAGCAGGAGGAAGGCAGTCTGGGGGGACCCATGAGGGAAAGCTGTGGCACTCCCCTCCTGCTGCAGGTCCCTGGCACAGCACCCCCCAACCCACCTGGTGTTAGTCACTATGTCCGTCAAAGCGCCGCCCTCCAGAAACTCCATCACGACCCAGAGCTCGTCCCCCACAAGGTAACTGTTGTACATGTCAACCACGTTCTCATGATGGTAATCTCTCATGATTACAACCTGTGAGGCACAGAGAGGAGATCTGTGAATTGCTACAAGCATTATCTGACACTTGTTTTGACCTTCTTTTTCGCTGTGCTTTTCTCTGGGTGCTCGCTAAAGGTTCTGTGATGAATCACATCCTCCCTGAGCCTTATGCCAACGCATAAACACAATCAATATATTTACATGAAAATATCAGTCATCGTAAAGGAAGAAAGGATCTCTAGTTGCCAAAGCGTAAGCGGTAGATAATTGTTCTATTTCAGCCTGCAGGAACAGAACCGTTTATTTAATTGTTTTTTATTGCCAACTGCTTTCAGAACAACAAAGATTTACTTTTTTCTCACCCAATCAATTGTTCCATGCATCAAAGTTGTCTTCATCATGCACCAAGGGGTACTTTGCACAGAATTCTAACAGAATTCTGGTACTACAGGGGACTCAAAGCCCACACCTACAAGGGACTGTACAACTGGGATCACAGCAAGAGCAGCCCAGCCAAGGCAGTGACCATGACCACAGGGTACTGAGCCGTCTCAGAACAGCAACCAGGAGAGAAAACAGCAGCCAGGCTTGCTGCTGAAAAGAAATTTTCAGATGACAGGAGTGACTGGAGCGTGTCAGGGAAGCAGCTTGGTCCTGCACAGCATGTAGGACCCACTTCAAGATGTTACTGCTCAAGAGATATTTAGTTAGAGCCAAATAGCCCAGTTCACTGCAGCCTTCCATCAGAGGCAAAACCAAGCCCAAATACCCAGTACAGTCATGCACTATGCAAAGGAGAACTGGGTGAAGTTTGCTAAAAACTAATATTTTAATTAAAAAATGTTAAATGTTTCAAGGTTTAACAAACCAGTCTGTCACGTGCTGAGGAAGATCCGCTTACAGTTAAAATACAGGAAACAAAATTAAAAGGTTCATTCTCACAACGGACCTCCTGCAGTGTTTTTGGTGTTGATCAGCATATGTACGAGTGATCTTGAAAAGGGAGCAGTGAGCACATCCCACTAGGTTAAGGGAGTAAGAAGTAAAAAAGGATAAACTCTTTAAGTTGCAGGTACTCTCAGCCTCAAACAACTAGGTGAAAAAATGTCAAATGAAAACCAGAGTTCTGAAATTTAAAATAATGTGCATGGGAAAAACTGTCTCCTATAAGCATGTGTGGGTTTTCAACTGCAACCACCCAGGAAAGGAGATATGGGAATTAACACAGACTGTTCCATTAAAAAAAGAACTGTCAGCTCTTAGCTAAGAAACCATCAAGAAAGCAAAGGGTTAGGAGAGGAAGGGGGGAGGAAACAAAAAGCATCTAAATACGCTCTAAATAAAGTGCATATGCTTCTTCAATAGTCCGGTTAGTTCGGACCCTCCATCTTGGAAGAAGAATGTCAGGAAACACTCAGAAAAAGGCAGCCAGGCTATGTCTGTGCACCCTGCATGGACCAGCTGATAAATTTCTTAGCTCTTTATTGTGACAACATTATAGATTTAAAGCCAGGAGGAAATGTAGCTCATTTAAAGCTGGCCTGGTTATACAACATTTACACAGCACAGATGCATGTGGGACTCACCAGCTCTTTCACAAAGGTATTAATTTGGCTCTTGAAGGTGCCACTTGGCCCACATCTCCTGCTGAGCCTACTGCCTGCAAAAGCCACCACACCACCCAAACCAACGTTACCTCATTGAAGAGCAGCTCCCTTCTCTGCTGTTTCCTGAGATCCATCTTCTTCACAGCGACCTGCTTTCCCGTGTGCTTCTCGGTGGCGATGCAGACGATCCCCGTGGAGCCCTCCCCGATCTTGATGAAGCTGTCCAAGTACTCCCGGGGGTCGCCAGGGCTGACCACGAGCTGCAGGGCAGCTCTGAACTGTTCGTGGGACACCCTGGAGGGCTGCTGGTCCGAGGAGGATCCCCAGCTGGGTGGAGGATAAGCACTTGACGTGATACTCGGGGAGCTGGGGTAGGAGGCGGTGGAAATGTAGGGAGAGCTGGGCTGGAGTGGTGGCTGGTGATAGTGGGATGCTTTGTGGTAGACCAGAGGGTACTGGTAGCTGCTGCTTGAATAGCTGACTTTGCTCTGACTTTGAGGTAGCTTTACTGGGCCCCGGGGGTAGGTGTCCGACCCAGAGAGCGGTGGGCTAACGACCATCTGAGCTCGGTCGTAATCCACCTGCAACACAAAAGCAGAGGAGCAACAGCTTTCTTCCTGCCCATCTACTCCACTGGTTTCCTGCAGGTCCTTAGTGGATGCTAGCACCACGTGCTCCCCCATGTACCTGTACCTGTTCTGCTCAACAAGACACTACTGCCCGTGTGTGAAGAGAACTTTAGGCCACTGAGGTGCTGTGCTCTCATCAGGACTAAAATGAAGCCAAGGTCCTGTCCAGGTATCTGTACAATAATCTGTTTTACCATAGAATGACCTGGGTTGGAAGGCACCTGTGCTACAAGAAGCGTATTTGCTCTGTGTCTGCAGTACTCTGGCCCTACTCTGGGCCATTTCCTCCAAGAATCCACCTCTAACAGCCCTTTAGCAAATTCCAATTTATGTCTTTCCTATCAAACACCACTAAACTGGAATTTGACCCTCAACTCTTGGTATTTTCTTACGCTTCTCTTCAGCAATTGAGGGATGACCCCAATCTCTTCTTGTGGAGGTGGTGGTATCCTGAAACCCCTGTCATTTCCTGTCTTGCCCTGCTACCAGCTGCTGTTTGAGTGACTGCGTGCATGGGTATGACAGGGAGCCTAATTCAATTCAGCAATTTTTAAATCATTTTCCACAGCGACACACTACTTAACTGCAGTGTCACGAAACTGTCAATTTTCACCTGAAATCGGAGAAAATCACAAAGGAAATTATCCCGATTGGAGGCCTTGCTCATTTGTAGGTTCCCTTTTAATTTTTTTTTTTTTTTATTTTCCAAGCTTCTCTAAACTTCTTATACCAAAAGCAAATGAACACTTCACACTGGCAAACTTAATAGCTTGCTTCTACCCAACTAAAAAACACAAAGGATGCAAGACAAGGAAAAAACCCCAAAACACTACCCCAAAATTACATTTCTTCCCCTGGAAAAGCACATCTCCACATTTACAACACAACATATGTGACTCCTGTCGATGTGTGGAACATCTCGGGGCAGGGGGGTGGTTTGACACAGGCTCATCATGTAGCACAATTACAAATAATTATGGCAATGAGTTCATTTAATCAATCAATTTCAGCGGCAGTGCACAGGGATGGACAGAGCAGCAAACTCTACGCAGCTCATGGTTGCTACTATTACTGCTGGCTGCCAGCCAGGAGTCCCTGATCCATGTTAGTTAAATGCACATTAATCTGAATTTGGCAGTGTAATCAAGGACCCAACTGAACTGTGAAATTGAATTCTGCGGTGGAACATCATTTGACCATTTTATGCTAAGACTGCAAAAAAAAAAAAAAAAAGAAGAATAGAAAAAGATTTTGCCGCAGCATCAATTTATCACTGTGGGCTCTGCACAGTGAGGAGGAGTTTTGAGCTGGAGTCGTCTCAGTGCAGGGAGAAAAGCCTCCAGTGCAATGTTACATTGGAGCTTTCCTGACTCTCACGGGCCCGTCTTTTCATTTGGTGAGAGGTTTAGCAGGGAAGAGGGAATGCCTCTCCAGAGGGGCTGCTCAGAGATTTCCCTCGGAAATGTGAAGCTGGAAGTCTGCTTTCACCCAAGACTTGCAGCCATATGGAGCATCCAGCGAGCACGTAACAGCGTTGTACAGCCTCCTCCCAAGATGCTGGTTTTGTTTAAGCAAAAATCCACATGATGAGAGCCATCATTCCCCTGACTCCATCAGGCAGGGATAGCCATAAAATAGAAGAGAGTCAGAGACATCATGAATTTCGTGAAGGACATTACATCTGCCAAACTAATTAACGCAGAAAAGAGCTCAGATGGTTTGGTGGAGGGAGGGGAACTCAATCTAGCCCTGTCCTATATATCTGTGTACGCAGGGACACATTAATTATTGCTTTGGCTGTAAATACACCATTTTCTTTTTAACTATTGAGATGGGGAAAACCTTGTCTAGAAATTCAAGCTGGATAAATCCACACTAATGAACTGAGGCTTCACGTATTTCTGAGTATGCCCTAAGCTTAACATACTGGCAAAACTATATTCTGCAGCGAAATTTCACAACAAAAATTCAGGGGTTCAGTGTGCTTGCTAAGAATTTTTGAAAGCGTTTTTATGTTAACACTGCAGTACAATGCAAGCCCATTTACTTCCTGAATCCCAAGAAATGTTACAAAAAGTCAGGAGCTATAGTGAGTAAATCGGCTCTGAGGCTGTGTCCTGACACAGTGCTCCCCATCACGGCAAAATCCAACACGCTTCACTCCACTAATAATTCTATTTCTCCTACTGAATGCAGTCACCTACTGAAAGGCAATTCTTTAAATACTACAAAGGAAAGAGGAAACCAGTCCTGAGCTCATTCAAGATCAGGTCAAAGGAGCAGCTGAAGCTGTGACACAACATCCATCACGGCGCCGTGGTGCTGCTGCCGGCTGGGTCGCTTCGCTGGCTCACGGAACCTCCCACACCCACACATGGCCACGGCCACTGTTGGGTCTTGTTGTCATTAAAAAGTGGATGTAACATTTTGTTTAAACTCATTTCAGTTCCCACTCTGGTGACAGGGATGCCTGTCCTGTACTGAACACAAAGGAAACACCTGCTTGTTCCTAAGGGGTTCCCTCCTTTCCGAACCTTTGGATTTTAGCGGAATGGGTGCTCCTGTGCGCTCTGCAGTGGGACTGCGGCAGAGATGGCAGCACAGCCCTGCAGCCAGAGCTCACATCCGCCAGTCCCTGGTGAGATGGACTCACCTCTCAGTCACATAGAACGGATTTCTGATTGATTAGGTTTCAGTTTGCCAAAGCAGAAGGTGTGGAAGGGATGGGCTGCAAATCACACGGAGATCACAAGGGCAAAGGTTACTCTCTGGTGCGTTGCTGGTGGAAATCTCCAAGACTCTGTTCCCTGCATGGAAGTGACAGGCAGAGCCAACGTAAAGCTACTGGCATGTGAACGAGAAGGAAAAAAGGGAAAGGCTTGGCCCTGCCTTCACCAGGCTGGAAATGTCCTCCTGCTGCAGAGTGCCTGCACATAGCAGGATAACAGTGGTGCTGAGCAGCAGCCAGATGAGTCCTTCTTGGAGGAGGGACCGGAGAGGGTCACAGAGAGCTCCTCCTGGAAAATGGCAGGGAAAGAAGCTTTGAAATAATAGGGTCTGGTGTCAAAAAAAAGCAGAGCCGGCAGGATGAGTTTGATATTGTGAGACAATAGTGAGGTGATTCCACTGAACAAAGCGGAATGTAATAATCTCTGTGTGGTGACTGTGTGCAACCTTTGTGTGGGACTCTATGACTCCACGCAGGTGTTACTGGAGTTAGAGCGCAGGACAAAAGAGCAAATGGGTGACAAAGGGACGGGTCAGAAGGAACCAAATCCGACCCTCCAGCTTCCTACATCTCCATGGTCTCACTGCACAGCAGTGGGCAAGGCCAGTGCAGGGAAAATCTTCTGATGTAACGACTCTGAGTCACTGATGATGAAACAGGGCAGACGTTTCATTTATCTGTCATCTATCACCTGCAAATAATACTGAAATAAGTCTACTCTTCACATTTACAAGCCAAAATGAATGTCTTTGTTAAGTGCACTTTGATGCCATACATTTGTGCCCGCAGACTTTTTCACTGCTTATTTTCCCCCCCCTTTTAATTATACTTTAAAGCCAATCCCATTTGTAAAATATCTGTTTCGAGATCTGATTCTCATTTAGTAAGCCCATTTGATGAACCATTATCTTACTAATGCCTCCTTGAAAAGAAGTCTCTTCAGCAATCATCCGAGACAAGAAACTGCAATTCACTTCCAGGAGCTGTGGACAGGTTTGGGAATTGAAACTGCTGCATTTAACAGTGAATCATCAAGTTTCCAAACACCAAGAATTTTGGATGCTCTGAGGAGAGGAACAGCTCCCAATGAATCTTGCATGGAAGCATATTTTTTTTTTTAAATAAAAGTTGTTACTGTGTTTTAATGGGTATTTTTCAAATTGCCTGGAATGCTCTGAGTCCTGTAAAATATACCTCTGTCTTCTGCCCTACTGAATCTGTAAAACTGGCAGAATCAGGTGCAAGAGGGTCTCTGAATTACTGGATTTGACCTTCTCCTTTCTAAACTCTGACAAAATGGCTGCTTGCAATGGAAGAAATGGCAGATAGCCCACCTGAGGTTTCCCTCACAGCTTCCAGAACCCACACTGAATGTCACGCCGGCGCTCAGTTAACTGCCACACACACTCCTCCCTCCACACCCTGAGCTTTGGAAAGGCATGGAAAGAGACTTGGTAACTTTTTTACTCTCCCCATGATTTATCCTCCAAAATTCAGCTCTGTGTTTTAATGCACTTAACAGCTCCCCACCTCAGCACATGTGGGAAGTCACAGCAACCTAAGACTTGGAAAAATGAGCCATCATCTCAGTGCCTGTTGCTAGGGGAACTCGGGAATATCCAGTGCAAGCTACACTGAAAAAGCATCTTTTGCAGAATATTAGATGTTTAAGCAGGTCATCATCATCATGCCCAGAGGTGTTAGAAGTGTGCTTTATCTTAACTGAACAAATAGTTTCAGCAAACTGTTGCAAGCTAAGGTAGGACAGCTAGTGTGAATAATAAACCCCATGTGGAAAAACAGGCCACAAGTTTGTGCAGAGGGGATGCTTGTAGATATCATGGTTAAAATGCTTTTTTGGCACCTTCCTTAATCCATTTAAAAAAAGAAGCATCTAAAATGTCTTGGGTGAGATGAGCTGCTTTGATTTAATTTCACTGGTTGAAAACAAACCAGAGGACTGAACCCCTACTCTCATTAGTGGTGAAGGGCTGATAAACCTCGTAATAAAAAGATGGCATTAATAAAATACAGAGATTAAAACACAGAGGTTTCAGCCTTGCACAGTAACAATTCAAACACAAAAGCATCTGATATACAAACCAGACCGGCTTCTCACCTCCTGCTGAGATCTGCATCGGTCCCAGTGCTATAAAAAACTGCCAAAGAACTTGGGGTTATTGGGAATTCCAAGTCAAATCCCTAGAAGATGGGCATCTCCAAACCTGCCTTTTAATAAATCTCTTAAACCCACTGGTCCCTAATATCCATTTTCACACTTCTAGGTGAGTGGGTTCTCACACCCACTATGCAGCTCTTGGGGATGTTACTGGCCAGGTTTGGTGTCACATGCCCAAGCAAGGGCTCTTTGCCCTTAATTTTGTTGCACACCCCTAATTTCTGGCACTCCCTGTCTGGAGAGGTTGATCCCTGCCCCCAGGCAGGTCAGGTTACCTTGGGGATGCCTGCTGCTGTTTCGGACAAGCGGGGGTAGGTGTAGGAGCTGTAGGAATGTCCTTGCTGGTGTGCTTTGAAAGCGCTGGCTCCGTAGGGCACGGCCGGCTCCTGCAGACCGGAGCCTGACCTGGACCTCTGCCTCATCGTCGGCTGAGGGCTCGCTGGGTCCACGTAGGATGACTTGGGCCTCTTGTCATAGTCATCCTTGCCCAGGCCATGCCCCCAGTCACTGTCACTGTACTCCAGCCTCTCCTTGGGGCACTCGCTCTGCACTGACGCTCGGGACGGGGTGTATGGAAAGGGATCTCTGTAGTCCAGGGAGGATCCGCTGGGGATCCGCTGGTACTCCAGCTTCAGGCCGCCGTATTCCAGCGGTTTGGGCTTTGTCTCCAGGTGTGCATGGTAATCTGGGAGGAACCTGGAGAGGTCTGACTGCAGGGGTGTCACTTCTGAGTAATAGATGTCCCGGGACGTCACCTTCATCATGTGCCCGTTCTGCTTGGTGGCGTAGCTCCCTTTGTAGTACCGGTCGAACTCTTCCCCGTAAACAGTCTTGTCTCGATATTTTTCCACGACATAGTCTGTTGTAGTGTCTGACTCACTGGAGTACTGGGAATAGGTGATATAACCATTCTCCTCCTGGTGCCTCGGCACATGGTTTGCGTTTCCTTGGTGGTGGTGGGTGGGAGGACTTTCCTTCCGCAGGGAATTGGATCGTGTCACTGAGATATTGTCAAACTCTTCCAGCAGCCCGTTGATTGAAGTATCCTTTCGAGGCTTATTTCCTCGAACAATAGTCTGGGAATAAAAAAAATTGCTTTGATTAAATAAGTATTTTCATTTACTGTCTGACCAAGAAAACCACTGGTAAGTAAAAAAGTCTATGATTCATCCAGAAAATGGGTGACTTATTATGTTCCTCAGTCACGTAACTCATTGCTAGCTAAAAAATAAATCTCAATAAATACTATCAGTAGGACACGCAGAAAGGAAGAAACAAAAAGGGGTTAAATTCAGTGTAGATCATAAGACAGGATTTGGCAAGCAATCCCAAGATACTTTCAAAAAGCTCAATTTAAGATGTGGGCGTTCAGCAGCCAACAATAGAGACATTTAAAACCCCTACTTATTTTTTATTTGTTATTATTCAGTTGTCTACATCAAGCCAAACTGGTGGGCTGAATCTGATTTACAGGGTACAGATAAGCCGAACTAAAATCATTTAGTGGTCACTTCTACATGTTATTCTAATAAACTGCTGGGATGGAAAGTAGCATATAGTTTAGGAGGCACTGGGTTTTCTTGGTCTTTTTTTTTTTTTTTACGAAACAGTATGTTCCTGAGTAGCAGAATTGCCACTGGGGACTGACTCTTAGTTAACTTAGAATAAAAGACACTCAGGGAAGAGAAAAAATACTTAACTACATCTCCTTACAACACACAGCATCCAGCAAAACACTGTGCACAACCATGGCTTCGGGATATCACGGATGCCTTGTCTGTGTCCCATTACTGCCAAGTTCTCCACAGATCCCCCTGCTCATCCCTCCTCCTTTCTGTGCAGAACACTGGTGCTCCTGGTAGGATGGGAGGCGAGTAGCACTTGTTTACAGCTCTGCTCCAAGGAAGATTGACTACTGTTAGTACCACCTGAAGACTGTAACACGTGGCTGCATCCATTTCTCAGTAGTTGACTCCCATTGAGCACCACTTCACGTTTATAAACACCCGACAAGAATAAGATGTACAGATTAGTGGCCAGGGCCATAAATCAGCGCAGCTCTACTGAAAACACACTGGCTTTGCTGATTTGCTGTGGCTAAATATCTATGGCTGGATCTTATTTAACTTTCAGAGTTTTTAAACACAGTCACTGTAGCCACCCCAAGGAGATGTCCCTCTGTGAGCTGCAGCCCATGGTGCACACTGACTGTGGCATATTGGATGCCAACCATGGAATATCAGATGCCGACCGTGGCATCCAGTCCAGCCACTGGACCTGCACTTGTTGCCACACTGACAGAGAGGCCACTCAACCTTTGCCTGAAAGCAGAGACTCGAACTTTGCCAAAATAATGCATTTCACCGTTACTAAAATCACTTTTTCACAAAATTAACAGGACTGTACTTCACTGCTATTCAGCCAAAGTCGGCTGAGAAAAGGCAGGCTAAAAGCAAAGCAGTCCTGACCTCATGCTGATCCCTGCTCTGATTTATGTCTGTAATTACTTGCCTAGTTTGCTATTTTGAAGCCAGTGATACTGAAACAATAGGACAGCAAAAATAAGGGACAGCAAATAGATCACTGCTTTCGCCTCCAAAGCCATTCAGCAGGATGAGAGGAACTGGTTTCATTCGGATACAGCCTCTTTGGCAGGATGAATGTGTGATCATTCATATTTAATTATCACATAATAAACCAGCAACATTCGACAATGAAATGCTTATAATTGAAAACAAGATTGAAATACCCAACTGCCACCCTGCTTCCCCTGTGCATGCAGAGGAGTAAAATGCCAATTTAACACCCTCCAGGGGACTGGCCCTCACAAAGGAGAGGTTTCCTGAAGCAATCCTGTTGTGTTTGCACTGAAGGGCCTTGGAGCCAGAGGGAGCCCCTGGGAGCAGAGCAGACTCTTCAGCTATAGGGAAGAGGAGTTCTCTCTCTGCTTCTCCAAGCATCTGCTGTCTGGAAGCAGGATTTTCAGACACCTTCAGAAGGAAGATTTAGAAGAACGCAGCTGAGTGTCTATGTGTTAGGGAATTCACTTCTGACAAATCCCTGCAGTTCAGGGATTTTCAGCAGACAGGTCCATGCGTGGGAGCAACCTTTTTGATTATGAGGATTTAAAAATAGGACTAACAGTAAAAAGATCTTACAGGAAATTCTGATTTAAAAAAACAAAACAAAACAAAACAAAAAAACACATTTGCCACTGAAGGCCCAGTCTGATGAAGCTGTCTTGGACAGCTCTGGGACCTCAGTGCTGTGTCACCCTGACTGATGAAGTTAAGGGGATTAAGAACTAAACCACTTTTCCTTCATCTCAGCATTTTAAGAATGACTACTGGCAAACAGTGACTTGCAGAGGTGATGGCTGTAATTCCTATTGGCTTCAGGCTCCTTTCTATGAGAAAATTAAAAGGGCCAATGCAAAGGGAGGATGAAACTTAACTATTCCAGAGGCCCATTTTCTACTGTTACTATTATTACTATCAGTAACAATTATTACCAGTTTTGATAAATGCTTATTGATGAGAAGAACAACAATATTTCTATTTGGTTTGGTTTGTTTCTAAATTTCTCACTTTGTTTAGTGAGGACATAGACCTTGGTGACCTGTCCCTCTGCCTAAATCAGATAGCCTACACCAGCTTGTTCTTTTCCAAGGAAATATCTAGTGTCCTTCCTATCAAAAGAACTGCAGTGTCCATAGAGAGGATAATTTAGAAAGTGTTTCACCAAAACCCCATGAAATAATGCTGTATAGTCAAGTATTTTGCTATCTGAATAGAATTTAAGATGTTTATACATAAATCTGAACTACTACTTTCTCCCTGGTGGGCAGAACCATTGCTTAAAAAACAGGTTTAAAAAACAAATTAATATTCCAAAGCAGGTATGAGTCTATAGGAGTAGTAAGAGTGATACTGCTCTGTAAGGATACTCACCAAAAACTGAAAAATAAAATCAAATTAAGATATCATAAAGAATTAAACATACATTGTGCCACGTTAAGCTGTCCTGAAGTCATTTACTGCAGACAAAGTGTGTGCTGGGGGCCAGCCAGCACCTGCAGCTTTCCTGGGAAGGACAGTATCTGCAGAAAGAAGCCAGAGACTGAGAGCTGCCGTAACCAGGGACCAAATTCCCAAACCTCAAAGCCTAATCTTAGGGCCAAGGCCAGAAGCACAGAGGTTCAAAGGAATGACTCCAGAGGAAAGATAGAACTGCTGATGTGAGGTCTTGGTTTGGGAATGTAGACTCCAGCTACTACATCAGGCTGAGCTCTGGGCAGAGGGAAAACCTCCTGGGACTGAAACACAGCATCAGGAATCACAAATCATACCAAATTCCAGCTCTACCTTAAAAAGCAAAACACCTTGAAAGAAAATTTATCAGAAAAAGGCTACATCAAAAGTGATATAAACACAGCTACCCTGGTAAATAGTGTCTTAAGAACAAGACAAATTTTTCCAGTTTTATAGGCTTAATAAACTGGAAAAACAAGTGCTTCTATATAAGAAGGAAATTCTATCTCTATATATTCTATATATATTTACAGAGAACATTTTCCGAATTTTTTTAACCACTTACTGGTCTCCAAATTTTTAACCTTTAGGAATTTTCAAAGTTGCTGCAGGTAAAGCAAAGCACTACTTGCAAAGGTCGATAGGCTACGATTTCCAAGGCCTTTGTTTCTGTCTGTTGAGATCGTGTGATGGAAACCTGCACGACACCTCGGTGCACACGGAAAACTGGGATCGAGCCCTTCCGCAGGCGCAGAGTTCGCTGCGGGAAGATGGGATCCGTGGAAGTCAATACCTCATGTTTATTAAAGGACGTTTTTCAGCGCACTGTGCAATTTAGGAGGGATCAATGTTCCAAGAGATGAAAGAGCGCTGTTGAATTTTATGCTCCCGTTCCCGTCATACATTAAATCAATGGGGCGCAGACCCTGTGAATTAGAACATGGCACGCTGGAGCCGGAGCTCTCCCTTCGTTCCCGTTGATCTCTGGACGGGTTTGGCGTTTCCTCTGGAGCCTGGTGACAGCAGACATCCTTCATGGCGTTTCTGTAGCGGTCTGTCCTCCGGTGATAAGCTATAATGGATCTGTCTGTAAGAAATGCTGTCTTGCCTTGTATCCAAAAGGAGATGAAAAACAGCTTCTGCACTCAAATACTGTATTAACCTTGACAATAATGAAGTGGGTAATTAACTGTTTTGCCCTAATGCGACCTTGCGTTTATTGTCTTTAGAACTACTATACTTTAGGCACTCGTTAAGAATATATCATCCTTTGTTCTCCCTGAGCTGTGTTTTCAGAAGTCAATGAGGATTTTAAATCTCTGTGATGTGCAGGGTGAAAAAAAAAAAAGGTATTTTAAAGTAAGGTCGCTCTTAAAAACAGACAATCTAAACCCTGATTTTGCCTCTAGCTAGCTTCTCCCCTCATCTGCATTATACATAAACGAAAAGCACAGCCTATGCATAGCTGAAGACCAATTTTTTTCTTAAGAAAAGGTGCATAAAGAACAGATGGTCAGAGTCACCTAAGTGATGAATGTGTTGGTAATTTATCTTCTTGTGTTGCAAGACATTCAAAGTATTTGAAGCTGTTTTCATGACACCACATTCTACTCCTCAGCATAAGCAAATGGGAACCTTGGAGAGAAAAACTGATCTTTGTCATCATGACAGAAAGAAAACTCTGTCTTTCCCTGTAAGTAATTGATTTTTATAGCTCTAGCCAAGGGTATAAGAGGTGCTAGGAGTCTGAATTTCATCTATTTTTACCAGAGACAAAATACTTGAAAGTCCTCAAAACAGCTGAAGTGCCTCAAAACTCCTGGACACAGCTGAAAACATGCAGCAAAACCCTGCTTTTTCCAGCAGCCCAGGGCCAACATGAGGTGGGCTCCTTTCCCTTGTTTGTGAGGCTAAAGGTGCTATGTTGAGGGCTGACACAAGGACCAGGCTCAAAGGGCAAGATGGAAGATGTGCCCATGTCTCCAATGGCTGACAGTACAGGGATAAGTAAATATGCTGCCAGGGAGCAAAAGCAATAGCAGGTGAAGTCCCAGCAACTAGAGAGCACAGCTTGGAGCTGGGACAGCTGCTTTCAAGTAAGTGGTGCCACTGTGCACTTAAGGTTTTTCTCCACTCAATGTTCATTCAGGGACAAGTCGAACCTCTGAGCTGCCTTTCCAAATGGCAGTGTCAGAGCCATTCTCCCAATCCCATCGAATTTCAGTGAATTTTTAATCACAGCCAAATGGGGAAGCGTCATGAGAAAGGACTGAAAAATATTTCTATGCCTCTATCCCCCCTTTTCCTCACCTGATGACGGCATTATGGCAGGTTGTGCTTCCCACGCTCATGCCCATCCAATGTTGCATTGCAATTCAGGAGACAAGCTTGGATATTAGATAGAAGACCATGTTAAAAGAAAAGCACGTAAGTCTTACCTGTTTTTTGGACAAAAGGAGTGTGGAGACAGAATTAAGGACTGGGTCTGTGCTGAAGTCACATCACACCCGTCTGCGTTTCCCTCCAACTAACACAAGTGCAAGTGTCTTGGGGAACTCATCTGCACATTGCACTTCTCAAAGGTTCCAGACTTAGGAAGTAACTTAAGTGGGATGTTCAGGGCACTTGTGCCATACAGATTATCCTGGAAAAATGCCTTTCTCAACAGAAACTCATTGGATACGTAGTGAGAAATGGTGCTGGATGGGATGAGATGTCATTTATCACTCTGCACCCTCCAGCAGTGTCCTATGGGATCTGCTCCAGTTTTGATCTACAGCTTGTCTACAAAACAGCCATTACTCAGAGTTAGTCACAAGGAATACACAACAGACAGGAAAGTATGTCAGCATTCCTTCCTGAAGTCTGTAATTTAGAGCTTGGTTTACGCCTGGAAGCCTCAGAGTTCATACATTTTCCGTCACAAATTTCTCCCCAAGTCTATATATTGTCATTCTCTCCATAAAATAATATTAAAAAAATTGTTTCTGGCATCCCACAGTTCCCTCCTTGGGGAAGGTGTTTTGCAAATTGTTGTTGGATGCCTCAGCTGGGACAGGATGTTTGGACCTCTGCTCCCTGAACCAAACATGCACTTTACACCACAGAGTCACCTGCTAAAACCAGGAGCACCGAGACTGTGTCACTGCCCCTTGCCATGAAGTATCTAAGCATGGGATCCACGATCAGGCCTCATGAATTAATCAGCCTGATACTGGCAACAGCACAGGACAGGATTGAAGCTGGGGAAAACAGTGCCATGGCCACATGTTAATTATTCAAAGATGTAGACGATGATGATCTACACTGACGATGTAGAAATTAAATTTACTCAGCCTGAAAAACATGTATTACTCAACAGGTCAAGATAGAGGTACAGCTAAAGATCTGAGAGAAGTGTAATATCCTTAACACCGGTGCCAGCTGTTTAAAATTCTTCAAAAGCAAAATAATGGAAAACCATAAAAAGGGCTCACCAAAATGGTACTGTGTAATTTGTCACCCTGCACAGCAGCTTTAAAAGTTAGTTTCCATAACAACAGGAGCAACGTTTCATTATAATCACATTCACCGGTAATTCTTTTGACATTTTAAAATACAGCAACTTTAACAAAACATTTTGTTTTAAAATTCCACTGAAATATCTACATTCTAGTAACTTTTCCTCTTTTTTTTTTTTTTCTTAAATACACAAGAGTGCTTGTTATATGTAATTTGAAATGCCATTAGAGAATATTAAATGTCAAAAATAATTATTCTGGGCCTACTTAAAACACATCTGATATGAGCAATTTTGTATGTAATATACATACTCAGATCTCTCAGACACACAACAAATGTGAGTGAAATGTGACTTAAAAGTTTTAGTTTGAAAGACAAAATTGGTGTAAGTACTACTGCACTTCACAGGGAGAGGAGTGCAGCAATTGCAAACCGGAAGTCAACATTTTTTTTTTATCCAAAGGTGGAATGAAAAAGTCAAATGTCCCACATGACAAAATTACTCAAAAAACATTAACTGAAGGAATTTTAACTGCTTTCTTAATAGTGCTGCATTTTCCTAAGGCAATGGTTTCAGCACAACAGTGCAGAGTGGATGTGCTAAGCCAAAAAGCTGCATCAAACCATAGCAAAGACTGTCCCTTTTTGGTCACATTCTGGATAACCCTGCAGCAGCAGCAGCACCCAGAGCTTTCCACTGTGCTGAATTCAGAATCAACTAAAAAACATCCAAAGCTGGGACATTTGGGGCAAATGACAGGAATCCTTCCCTCCAAGAAACATAACTTTGTTTTTAGTATTGCAGCACCAAAACAGGAGCAGATTGGAAGTTTGTGACATGTCACAGCTCCTAAAGGAAAGTTTGCTGCAGGTAGGGGTGTGTGTGACTTAAACAAGTTTATAATCAAATAAAAATGACAGAATTCGGGGCAGTTAATATAAAGCACTGAAGCTCCAGTGTCTCTTACTGGTACCTCAAGAGATCTGAGCTTGGGAACTGGTTTGTGCCTGGATTACTGATGCACTGTGGGAGAGATGTGGGAATGACACCTTCTGCACTGCAGCTCTTCATCCTCAGCCACGATACAGGGAACAGGAGATGAAGCAAGGGCTAGTGGCAATTATGATTCCTCCTTCAATTCTAGAATCACCACTTTCTAGGGAAAACGCATTGCAAAAATGCATTTTAAACGAGGTGTGAACTGACTCTGCTGTCCAGCGCTCTGAACTTGGTGCAAGCACTCCCACAGAGGAACTGCAGGGAGGGGAGATAACAAGAGGAACCTACTGGGGGGGCTGGGATGAACCCGAGCCCAAATGGATGCAGAATTCTCTGCAGGCACAACTCAACCATCAGCAGCCTTGATGTGGTATCAGCCAGTTGTCCTCACACCTAATATTTGCAGCCTAGACTGTTGTTTTTCTGAGGTTTTATGCGGAGGATGTGTGAGGAAAACATAACCCCACTTTTCTCAACAACGGCATGAGGAATTGCAGGGATGAAACAAACGCTTCACCACCATCTCCCCAAACGCTTCAATTTTGATAACCCACTGATGTGCTGTCAGTCTCCCATGCAGTGCTGATGCTGAGACACCCACTGACACTGTTTTTAGGGTACAGAGATAGTATTTTAATCTATACGTCATGAGAGCTGAGAAATGTTGGGACACAACACTGTATGAGTCTTCCCAGGCCTGATAAGCATAAAAAGCAAGTCTTTCTACAGCCAAAGTGCATGACACCATCACAGATTTTATTCTAAGGGCCAGAAAGTCGTTGCTGTGGGATTTTCATGGGGAGAGGGGCCCCACAGTAAGGTGAGTGGTGTAAAAACCAGTGCCTCGTCCTTCCAGTTTCACTCACCCACCCATTTACCCTAAAGACCACTGTGGTACAGGGGCGCTGGCACTGCCTGCTGCCATGGAGAATGCAGCAACAGCACCACTTAAAAATCCTGAAGAGAGGGACAGTCTGTAATTCACGAACCATCTTTGTGGCTCAGATGACATTTCCCTGGATGAGGTTCCCCTTGTGCCCTAAACATGCCCATTAACAAATGCAAGGTTGACGGAGCATTAACCCAATTAATGATCCCGGTGCTTTTTTCTCAGTGAAAGATTTCTGTCTGTGTCTTGATTGAGCTTTCTGAAATATTTAAGTCAATTCCAATGAGATAAAATTTTATGCCTTGGGAAGTAATTGCCTTCACCTGACAGCTCTGGCACTGAGGCATTTGCTTAGGAGGGCAGAGGCTCTTGGGTCACTCCACTGATGTTGTGGTCATCTCTCTGCTTTTAATTAAAATGAGGATCTTGACAGTCTTTGAATTTAGAAGAAACACTTTAAACTCTTTTACTTTTGACTGCCACACCAAAGGAAGCTTTATGTACTGCAGACACTTGAAGACAAAGTCAACATTTCTGCTTCAGAGTGTGCAGGGCCAGCCCGAGGAGCTCCTTGTGCTCTGCAAGCCATGGAGGGCTGTGAATTACCTTCCCACTTCATAAATCATCAGGCAGAGGCAGTGAGTGGAAGGAGAAGCTGGTGAGTGTCTCAGTCCCCAGGGCCACACAGCCGGTGCTTCCCAGAGCGATGGGGCCCAGCAAAGCACTGCTCAGGGCTGATCAAAAAACCACTGCCATCACAAGCCCTGAGTGTCTGGGATTAGCACACCGAGGAAGGGTGGGATGATGTGTGTGGAGCACTGGTCATGCTGGCAGGAAGGGACTGTCAAGGTACAGCAGCTGGTGATGAGCCAAAAAATGCTTCAGTCCCATTTTCTTAAAACACCCTCGGCCTCAAAACAGTGAGAAAGTTTCAAGGTACTTCCTAACACACTAAAATTGTGCATTCCTGGCCACACACATGTAAGGGGTGCTTGCTAAGGTGAGTGATGTCTCTGTGGGCTCCTTAATCCTCTCCTGAAAGCCCACTCTTTGATTTCAGGGAATTCAGGAATTTCTATTGGCAAAATAAGTAAAAAATAATTTTATATGCATTGTAAATCTCAGCAGTCTTTCTTCCAAGAATCATTTTGCCTTTCCAAGGGCAGCTATCAAATGGGAAGTACAGCCATGGGACTGACTCCCACAGAGCTGTTCTCACCTGCAAACATGGACACACAGCAAAAAAGTGCCCCTGTGCTGAAATCTAATGGTTAAGTCAAATTTACAAGGGAGGCAAGAGGAAAGACATGAGGAGCTTCCTAAGGTGGCACTTTAATTATTCACTTTTGTAAATGAGAAGTGCAAATCAAACACCTTCTCAACAGGAACAAACCAAGGCAGAAGATTTCAGAGGCTGCTCTGCAGCAGAGTAACTCACAGGGATGCCCAGCACAGCACCACAGTATCTCATTTACAAGAAACTGCTCAAACATTTCTTGGGTAATCTTGATTTGATTCGATTTGCTGGGCTGCGTCGCCACCAAGTGCGCTCTGTCCTCGGCGGCAGATTGATCCTGACACGCTTAATAAATTAATCTGCCTGACAAAGTGTGGTTCCCTCCCCTTCCTCCAACCCTGCCAGACAGCACAGAAAGTCAGGAAGGAGAGGGGCAGTGCAGCCACTGCTGATAAAGGAGAAATGGAGCTGCTTTCCCCGGCCTGGAGTACGGGACGGGAATTAGTGATCTCCTGCCCCAGAGTGTTTTCCCAGGGTGGTTCATAAAAGCTGGTGTGTTTAAACCAGATTTCTATGCCCACTGCTTCTGGAAAGTGTTACTTTATGTGGAAGCATAAGCCTTAGCAATAAGGATCTTCACTTGCGCTGTGCCCAGTGAGAATTACTAAATGCAAAGTAGGGCATAGATATCAATTACTGTTCTGTTCAGACTACATAACTGTAAAATTCAGTACAATTCACAACTGCTTGCTCTTCTTCTGATCTTGACAGCTAACTAAAGCCTCTTGGATACCAGCAATTAAAAACCAGAAACCCTCATTCTAAATAGTTCTCTTTCATTCACTTTTCTCGCTCCAAAGACCTGTATCTGAAATGCCCTTCCTTTTTTTTAATGGCCCACACAGTTCATCTCAGAGAAGACAGAAAAGGCATTTAAAAGTCTCTGCAGGTAAGTTAGTGTTGTTCCCTGGTAATACACAGCACTTGTCTGGTGTAATTGGATCCTGCGTGAGGGGAAGACAAGAAAGAAAAGAGCAGCAAAGTACTTTCAATTCCTACAGAGCCACCAAAGCCCATATCTAATCATGTCAGAGCAGGAAACAGAAAAAACCCACATTTATACCTTGAGCTTTGGCCCCACAGGTAAGAGAGCTGCTTGGCACCATTTTCCCCTCCCTGATCCTATGACTCTTATTGAACTAAATGCTGCTGGGATTGAATAAACATCGCTGTTTGGTTATAATCAGAAAACCACCTTAAAGATCACCCATTTCTATTGTATGGAACACAATTTAATTGGCCTATAATGAGTACAGTTTCCATTCTGGACTACAGTGGATCAAACCAAGTTCATTAGCAGACCTAGGGACAAATATATCATTAAGATCTGCAGAATGTGCAGCTACTGAATGACTGTTGTCACTGCATGGTTAAATGAAGCAGCAAACAATACCCTAGTGCTGATGTGGACTACAATTTTATATGGAAATCCCCTCCACAGACCTGTTACTAGTGGGCTAAAGCCTTGAACAAAAGCCATCAGGATGCCCAGTAGATTTTTCATTACTTCAGCTGACTCTGCTTTTGACAGGCATCGACATGAACTTGCAGAGATTTCCTGCTGCCACCTAGTGTTTCCCACGGCCGAACAGAGAAGTTTCTAAAATCAACACAACTGTTACGTGAGGGACTTCACCAGCACCACTGGAGGCTCATCCAGTCCATGGAAACAGGGACTCTCCCAGCATATTTTACTCCATCAGCTCTCTCAACTGAGCCAGGCAAGAGCTCCCTGGACTATGTGACTGAAAAACATATGTGGTAAAACACATTCAGCCTTTCCATGTTTACTGGAGAAAGCATTTACTGCTTACACCTCAGCACTTATTTTCCATCTTTGCTTTGGGGGACCACTGCCATGGAAAAGGAACCACAAGGACCCTGAGGACACCCCAAAGCAGCACTTCCACTGCCTGGTCCTTCATAGGCCTGAGCCTGAACTCCAGTTCTGGCTCCGGAGAGAGTATGGTCAGCGCAGGGAAGGCTCCGGAGGCAAAAAGCTTGGCTGAACAAATGAACAGGAGCTAACAACAACTGCAGCCATATGAGCAGTGGTGGAGCTCTCCATCCAGGCAGCAAGCTGGGAGTGTGGCTCATTTTTCAGGACAGGTAAACCAGCGAAAGGAGTTACTGGAACAGTGTCCTATAGATTTGTCTTCAGGGATTAACTTCCATGTTAAAAAAAGAACCTGATTATGAGTGTCCTTGCTCAGGATCTAATTCCTGGCTTGTTTCAGGCTATACAGCACTACCTGGAGATTACTCCCAGTCTCATATTCCCAGAGGAGACAAGATTCAATTTCCGAAATGCTGACACTGAGAGTTTGCCCCTTTTAGGTGTAGGTCTATGGGTTAAAGTGGTTTTTGAGCAATAAAGCAGGCTGATTTGCTTCAGCAGATGTAAACTGTGAACTCTAAATTGACTTTCAATCTTTATTTAGTGTACTGCAAAGTTCTGCTCACCCACATAAGCTCTCAATAACAGAACCAAAGTTTGCCCTTGCAAGATTCCTCCAACACTAAGATTATTTAAAATTGCAATGCTGATGCAAACAGCATTTCAAAATATTCTTTTCCATAATAATATTGCAGAAAACTACTTTTACCCATAGAACTCTGTAACTTATGTTGACCTATATTGTTGTCTATCCTGCTGCAGGCCCAGGTAAAATAACTGCTTTCTCATGTCAACAGACCTATTCAAATCAGACCCAACTGTTGCATGGACAAAGATTACTTACATGATAAAGGATTTCTGGAGAACTTCCTTAGATCTCCACACTGCAGACAGCAAACTCCAACACTCCTCCAGGGAAGAGCTCAATGAGCTCAGAGGGGTTGTGATCCTGCCAAGGCAGGAAGTCTCCTCTTGGCTGCACAAGTTCTTTTGGGTATGTCAGGGACCTTTAAATGAGGGACATGCTCAGCAGGAAACCAATTATCTCCCAGGCAGAGGGGCAGAATGATGCACTGAGAAGGCCTTAGTGCAGTGCTGAACTTGTCTTTATGGTCCAGGATGGAGTAAAGGATCATTCCTTACCGTGCGCTGGCTACAGCAACCACCTCTGAAAACCACATTTCTGCAGGCACTAGTTCTGCATTATTTGAGCACATTTAAAGGATAGAAATAAGATGGAATGTGAGAAATCTTTTTTGCCACTTACAGTATTTACTCTGTGTGCTTGGAGTGGCTTTTTACTGGCAACCCTCCTGTTTCTCTAGGATGGCCAGGTCCAGCTTGTAAACCCTGGTGCTAGTGTCATCTACAGTCACAGATACACCCTTCGAATGTACCTGCCTGAACCTGGGGGTCTGTTACAGGAGACAAGTATCACAGTCAGAAAAAGAATATGAGTAATTTCCATCTGAAATGATAATGATGCTGTTTTTTCTTTTCCAAATGAGGCTCTAGAAAAGAAACGTCCAAGTCAGGCATCAAAAGCATGAAATGCAACAGTTTGACAATGAAAGAGCTGCCGCTCAAAAGCTTATCAGGAACTTTGCTGTCCAGAAAGGCAGAAACTCAAAACTATAAAGAAGATCTGAGAATATATCAGTTGAAGCACCATGGAAAGAGGAATGGAATGGAATAAACCATCACTAGAACAATCATTGAGTCCAACTGCCTGACCAACTCAGGGCTGACCAAGTCAAAGCATATTATTGAGGGCCTTGTCCGAATGACTTTTAAACACTGACTCTCTCCTCCCAACTTCACAGGTAGCATCTGTGGTCTAAAGATATCTAAAGATCTGTGCTCTTCAGATATCCATCTAAAGGAGTTACATAAATTCTGTAATTTTCTGGAATCAATCAGAAATAAAATCAAAAGTTTCCTCTGCACAGTATAGGCTGTATGAGAACATATTAACCTATTGATATAAATTCTAAAAAAAACTTCTGAGCTGTGTACTGCTCGCACTGATTTGTACTGCAGCTGACCTTTATTTGTACAGTGACTGATTTCCTGCAAGATTACCCAAAGTTGGCAACTTGGCTCTCCTAACACTAAGCAAATGTCAATTGGACACATCCATGGACACTAGGTGGCATATTTGTACTATATATGTACAGGGGAGTATGGAGAGTAACTGAAGTGGCACTGTCACTTGTAAATGCAGTAAACCAAACAGTCCTCAAGAGTGAAGCACTATCCCTTTGAAAGAAAAGCTTCCACTTAAAGATGTTACAGTAGTTTCTTCTGGCACCATGTAGCACCAAATGCATCTCTGTTCAGCCATCAAAATAAACTAGAGGTGGAGCTGCCTTACCGGACAATTGCAAATCTGACCATAATCACTTGTAGATAAAAGATAATCACACAAGAATTTTGGCTGGAAGGGCCTTCTGCCTCCAGTCCACTCTCTTGCTAATGTCAAAGTCCAGCTAGGCTTGTGCTAAGAGCATTGTCCATCAAATTTTGCTCTCTCCTTTCCACAGACTGAGATCCCACAGTTCCTCCAGGCCACTTCCCTGCTGCTCAACCATACTCGGTAACAAAACATTTTCCTTCCACCTGTGCTTCCTGTGCTTCAGGGTGCTGGCCCTTTCTGGAAATACCTTGTCCACCTTCTCTCGGCCGAACATGCACGAGGCCCAACGGGCAACTGCACAGTGTGTAATTAGGAAATGTGAGTTATCCAGCACTTTTCGTGATGTGGTTACAAGGAAAGCCCACGAGATGTCAGTAGCCATCCAGGTCCTGTCGTGGCATAAGCAGTGCTGGGGGTCCACAGCATAATGGTGGAATGGGAGTCAACCTTCCTCAATCAAGAACTTGAGACTGTCCCATCTACAGAGGCAGGAACAGGAGGAATAAGAAAAAAGAAGGAGCTATCAAGGAGAAGTAAAAATGTGGAAGGATGAGGAAGAGAGATCAACACAACAGTGCTTTGTCCACCCGCTTCCAAGCAGCAGGCAAAGCTTCTGACTGGCTCTTTTCTAAATCCTCCTTTTCCTGGTCAGGCATTTCCCCAGGCAATTCCACATGGAAGGAGAGGACTGGCCGAGTTATCTAATGAAATGTGGACATTTCTGACTGCAAGCTCAAATAAGGACCTTGGCTTATCTGCTCTTTGAGGTCTTTGACCACTCAGCATCACTGTCATGGCTCTGTGTGAATGCTCAGTGTCCTCCATCTAAGCAAGGAAAGCATGTAAACGCAGGGGAAAAATGGCACCTTCATTGAGACTTGAATTTTATTGTTGGAAATATTTAAGAGGCCAAAGAAGATGGGGAAGAGAAATATCTGCTTTTTCTTCTGTCATCAGAAGCTTTGATTTCCATGTCAGAGCTATTGAAAAGAACACAATCAGTAACCCATTTTCTGATTGTTTTTTCCCTTGTGTAGCAGAGAGGCTGAAATGTATCAGTAGGAACTTAGAAAAGTTCTAAAAATTACAGTGGACTGAACAGGATTGGAGTCGAGGTTTGAGAGGCAGAAGTGAGAAAAAAAGCTAAAAATAGCAAGACGAAGAATATAGATTAGACCACTGGAACATGAGAATGAAAGACTGGGAGGAAAGGAGGCAACTCTGTGGTCTGTCCCCTGGGGAAGTTTTTTTGCTCTGTAACACCCACGTGTTGCAGGACAACAGGTAAATGAACTGTCACGGGTTAATGGCACAGTCCATTTGCATCTCAGCTCACACCCGGAGCCTTTAAGGGCTTTTTGGTGAAATGACGGACAAGACAACCCTTCCTCTAGTTTGAAGGCAGCTCAAGCCACCTGGCACAGAAGAGGCTCCTGCCATTCTCTTGACAAAACAGCATCAATGTCAAGCTGAGTCTCTCACTCTGCCTTTGGTGAGCGGTGACTTCTCTGCATCACCAAGCTGTGCTAATGCTCATCTCAGTGCATGGCAGACACCACAGGGCAGTAAAAACCCTCATCTCCGGTGCTTTTGAGGGTAGAAAATGGGGGAGAAAATTTGGGAGAAGTGAAATTGCACCCCATGAGCTTGCCTGGATTTGTTGCAGTGTGCTCAGAGGAGAAGGACACGCAGAGATCCCAGCAGGAAGGATTCAGCCCTCTTGATATCGCTATACATTTGGCCACCTAAACACTCACAGCTGCCTCCCTTGTTACCCAAGGGTAAACTCACCACTGGGCTGTCTCAAGTTGGGCACCTTGATCTTGCTGATGGTGTGGGTGGCCGAAACGACTCAAAGCACCAACAAAATCAGTGTGAGGGAGGTTTCATGCATGTGCCAGCACAGACAACTAAAGAATAACCCCAGCATGGTATCTTTTCATTAACAAATGGCATTTTTCCCTCCAGTAACTTGACAGTAGCGAAGATGCTCAGCTGTTCCCTGCACTGGGAAACATGAGAAGAGATTTTAGCAAGTCTTCACTGCCATCCTACTCCCACTGACAGCAGCAGGCATTCAAGAATCTTAACAGAGCGTCTTTACAAAATCAGTGATAACCTCTTCTGGCAAAAATCCTCAAAAAAAAGATTCCGGTGCTTGTTTTCCTAATATTTTGAGAGGATTGGAGATGCAATGGCTTAGTCATTGATTCTGAAGCTTTCCAAAAATCAAAGAGTGGCAACAAACTGAAGCTCCTGAGCAGCACAAGAGTGGTGACAAGCCAAGCATATTGTGTGCTGAGAACAAACATGCAAACCAAGAGTTCCAGGTACACACTGAACTACAAAGTGCCAAAGTAAGGGGATCGATGAGAGGCCTGGCATCAGGATCTCACACTTCATGAAGCCTGTTTTAAGAACAGGCAGACCAAGACGGTTCACATTTTTCATGCAGACATGTNTCTCCACACCACAAACCTATCAAGATCACCGCTGCTTTCTATTTTTCATGAAATTTCCACGGCGTTTCACTGACTTGTGGTAGCATCTGAAATACACAATCCTCTGCTGGTATCTGGGTCACCCACACAGAGAAGGGGAATCCCATTATTGTCTCTCCTTGTATTTGAAATGAATGAATTTGTACAGTCAGCTCAGGTTTGGATTCAAACGCTGATATTACCGTCACGAGCCACCACCTCCCCCGTGCCAAAGCACTACAAGCCTTTCATCCCAGCCAACACAGAGGCAGGGCAGAGATGTCCCCCAGGATATTTGAGAGCCCAGGGCACTGCCTCTTCCTCAGCACTGCTGCTGCCTTGGAATAGAGATGGAGCAGTGAGAGTATTTATCGTTTATTTATCATTTTATCCAAAGGGATACACTACGCATCAGATCCTCTCTGCTGAGGCACAAGCAAACATCACTAACTGGGAAAGCTGCAATACCTTTCCCTACTTCTGCCTCAGCTCTGGGTGAAACCCAAAGCAAACAAACAGCAGTTCTGTCTCAAAACCAAGACACTGCGCTCTCAAAGTCTGGCTCCATGATCTGTGCTGCTCTTCAGTCACAAAGGAGCAACTACTAGCAGAACACTCCTGCTTCACACCACACAGGCAGCCAGTAGTGAAGGAATCACAGAAAGAATAAATTCGGGAGCATGTAAGAGCAGAGTTACAGAACTGCTGAATGACCTGAAACTGTGGCATGAACTAACTCTGGCCAAATGCCCCAGCCTGACTTAATATTGTGACTTGGGGAACAATTGTGAATCTTCTGCTACACATCAGTGCCTTCACAAGTACATTAACTGAACTATGAACTGCTGGAAAAGTGGAAAGTTGTAACCAGTACTGAGATCTCAGAACCTTTGGTTCCTATCTCCATGAACTGCAGGTGCATTTTAAACCTTTAGTTCACAGTGAAGTTATGAAATCCTCAGTGCCCTTTCAACACCAAAGGTACTGGTGCACGGGCAGACCTAAAAAATTCCTGTAAATTAAATGATTATGCTGAACTAGTTTCAGAACATTAAATATTAAAACAAGGCAATTCTTAACAAATACACTGTAAAATGGTATCTTGCAATACAATTTAAAGCAAATTCTCTGATGTTAGTCAGTATTTCTTAGATGCCATTAAAACTATTCCGTGTTTTTGGTACAATTATGAAGGCCCATTTCAATAAGCTGCGACTGAGCCTCTGACAGGGAAAGAAACTGGGGGCTGAAGGCACAATTTCTTGAATCCTTTAGTCTTAAACCCATCTCCTCATCTAACTATACCTCTGGAGTAGAGGCATGCAATCAACTGCAATTTGGGTAATCTCCTTCCAAATTCACATCTTCCATCTACACAGAAAACCCTTCCTGGGGGTGTCTCTGCAGCTGGGTTTGCTTATGCTCAGCCCCGTGGCCACTGCTGTGGTGGCCACTAGGTTGCGGGAATCCTGTCCCTGGGACATGCATCCTGGGAAGATGCTGAGGGATGTGTGGATGCACCAAGGACCACCATTGCCCAAGGCTACATTGGGAGAGTGAGCTCAGATTGGGAGTTGGATTTTTTGGCTCCTGGCCACAGTCCTTTCCTGGCACAGGACGGTTCAGGTCATTAGTGCATCCCTGGTATGTGAAAATACATAGAGCCCTGATAAATAGATAAACGTAGGCCCCTGACAGACAGAAAAGCAAGAATTGACAACTTATTTGAAAGAACTGACAATGATCTTCTCCACTTCAAAATGTGACAATTGTCCTTTTGGGGCTTGATCCTTCACACTCAGATGTGTTGTATTGATTTAGCGGGACTCTGCACATGAACCAAGCTCTGCATGTGTCTATTTGCAGGCCTACCTTTCTCCTCATAATTCAGGACCTCTATTATCAGTAAAATATTTTATTACAGGAAAAAAATATCAAGACCTTGGTTTTATCCCCCTTGTCCTGAAGCACCACTCAGCAGTCTTGATCAGCAAACAATGAGTGCCCTTCAGGAGCAGGCCATAAATGTAAATTTAGCAAAGAGCACTTATCAAACACAAATACAGGATCCGTGCTCTCAGGATTATCTGATTTTCTCTTGCTGCAGAAAAATATACATGAAAATGGAATCCTAAATTTATTTTGCAGCTGCATAATGGGGAGATGCACATGGTTGGTAGGGTATAGGCTACCACCACCACACAGGTGCCATTCTCTTGGATGTCAGGATGTGCAACCCCAGAAACACTGCTAAAGCAAGGCAGATCTATCAGAATCCTGAGCCTCTGGATGGGGATTCTAGAGCCACACTGGCTCCCTCTCCAGGGCTGTTCTACCCTCTAAGCCAAGTTTTCTCCCCAGCTGTCCAGTCTGAACCTCCCAAGCCACAACCTGGGGCTGTTTCCCCTCATTTTACCACCCAGCGAGTTCAGCTTCATCACCATGCGTCACCCCCTCCAGGCAGCAGTGGGTGGCAATGAGATCTCTCCCTGAGCTCCCTGCCCGGCTGAACAAGCAATTTTATTTTTTTTTCCTTTGGTGTACTTTTCCCTCTCTGCCTTGCTCCAAACTGCCTTTGCCTAAAGCACTGTTCTTAAATTAATTATCAAGTAGCTTTACGCTGCAGAGGAGCATCATTTTGGGCCTCCGCCGGGACTTGTGGCTTTTTCTTCTGCAGCCTGGGAGTGTGGAGGCTTGGCCCCTGCAAAACCCATGACTCACAGGGACACTCACACAAGTTTTTTATACATAATTCTTTTTCTCCTTGCAGCTCTTCTGTTAAATGTTGGGATTTGCAGCTCTCCCTGTACTCCCACACTCCCCAGCTGTCCTGCCTCCCGGGACAGCCGCTGTGTGAGCCCAGCACGCTGCTGGCATTGCCTCATTAGGGATACAAGCAATTGAAGGCAGGTTAAGGAACTCAGAGGTGACTCTGCACGGTACCTTCATGGGGGCGAGCTGGATGGGAGTGATACATGATGGATCCACCATCGGCTTCGGCCGGTTGGCCGTGTCTGCCAGCAAGCTGTGCCACTGCTGAGGTAGTCCTGTGAACTTCTGCTCCCGGTGGTCAAAGCCAGTGTGGACCCGGTGCTCGAAGTTAGAGGGCCCAGAAATTTCAAGTCTTTTCTTCTTTTTCCCGAACATGGTGGAAAAATCTGGAGAGGTTGTGGGAGACATGAAAGAAAAGAGAAAAAAACCCACAATTTTATGTTGCTGCAACCCATAGCCGTTCTCTTTACTTTAGAGGGAATTTCAGTAAATGTCATTAGCCAAATACATGCACAAACTTGACTCCCCACATTGAGATGTATCCAAGGGATGTGCTTATCTGACCACCCTCTCTGGGAAGAGATTTTAAATAATTAACCCAGTCTATCACCCCTAAATGTTCATAATACCTTATGAAACAAGGAAATGCCTCTATTCCCAAGGAAGAAACCCTCAGGTCCTACTTTTTGCTACCACCTCTGTTGCAAGTTGCACCTCATGGAAGCCCACAGCCTGGAGCAATGCCAGCAGCAGCGGATGGCTTTGCTTGGAGGGTGGCACTTGGTGTAAGTGGTGAGCTGTGCCCCAACACACCACGAGAGCAAATGCACACACAGCTTGGTATCTTAAATCTATACTTGCTCTACAGGAACTGAGTTGTTTTAGTCAATTTTCAGTTATTTCCTAGTACGACTGGGTTGGTTTGCCTTTCTCCTGTCTGCTTTGCCCTTCCTGAGGAGCCTGGAGAAGGCAGCAGAAGGACTGCAGGGCACACAGGGAGAACAGGCTAATAGATTAGCTGGAGCAAGAGAAGTTTCAGAGGCAAAGTGGAAAGAGGCATAAACTGCAAAGTGAGAGGGATGAAGATATTTGCTCACTCTGCTGGCACAGGGAATACTCAATACACACATGACCTGCATTAACCCTTGGGGCTGGTAGGTCCCACCTTACAACAAAGTGGAGCCTAATGGTTGTATTGAAGTAAGTTCAGAATTGACTTTCTGAAAGACTCCAGAAATCTGCTGTACAAGGCAAGGATAAATTCCTGGTTCCAGGAAAACACAGAAGTCCTGTTGCTTTTCAGTGAAATAACTGTCCTGCCCTGGCAAAGTGCTCTGCCTGCTTTCTGCTGTCTCAAAACAGTCCTCCACCTCGATCTCTGGGCCATTTCAAGCAGGGCTTGCTAAGCCCTTGAGCAGCATCTGTCTGAAGTAGTAGCAGGGTGAGGAGGCTGGCAGCTCTGTAAAACCTCCTGTGTCACAGGAGAGATTCAGCTGTAAAGGTGCTGCCCTGACTGTGATTCAGGATGCAGAGGAGAGAAGCTCAGAGAAGAAAATAAAAGTTGTGTTGCTGCTACGGGAAAAAAAAAAAAGATGGGATAATAGATCAGGTATTTATTGCAAACTTATTTCCCTTTATTAGTTAAAGATCAGGTTCATTATTTGAAAATTGATTGCTGGCTGCTGTATAAGTCCCCCTTGTGTATTTGCAGGCGATTGTCTCCCTTGTGCACATTTTCTTTAGATGGAGCAGACATGCTCCTGTTGACCTTTCTTCACAGGTCTCTTCCACACCCCCCTCTCCGGCTTTCTACCCTACTCTGAACTCCCTACAAATATGCTCTTTTGAGAGACTCTCTCCAGCTCTGTTAATGTGGTACCTTCTCTGCCTTTCTCCCCCAGAATCTCCTACAATCACCTTGACATTTGTCTCTTTTTCCATTTTTACCATCATAACCTTTTTTATTTGTCTTGGTGCATGTCGGGCACCTTGTGGCACTCACAGATGTGTTCCCAGCCTAACCCAAAGCCATCATGGTTGGTCTCTGTACAAAGATTATTTATTTCCAAGGCTCAGAAGCAGAAGCAGCCAGGTAGTAGCTCGTGCTCAGAGCTCATCCACAGGGCTCCACAAATCGCAGCCGGCTGCAGATCAATGGCACTGAATTGATTTCATTTGCCCTCTGGGATGGGAATCTATGAGATCTATTGGAGTAACATTTTAAACCATCAGCTCTAGACATGTATTTCTTCACCTGATCAATGCCAGAACTCACAGGGTTTCCTGTTGGACTCGAATCCAAATGCAGTTGTTGGACACTTTAAGTCCTCTGGAGTTCCACATCAGCTGGAATACTGAATACTGCTTTTTTAAAATAAACAGCAGATTCATTCAACAAGATATTCCTCTTTTGAATTAAAGTGCTCTTTGCTATGTTGCACTCTCCTGTTTCAATACTGCCGCAAGTAGAAGCAAACATGAAAGTTGGCCCTACAACAACCTTTATTTTTTAAGGAGAGTATTTTAGTTTAAAACCTGATGCCAAGGCCACAGTTTGCACAGGGTTGGTGTCTGAGGTCTGGGCAGTGGGACTTGCCCCTGCTTTGACTGCAGCTCATGTTTAGACCAGCTTAAATCGACCGTGAAGCTACAGCAGGACAGACAGGGATACTGGCACCTCGCACAGCAAGGGATGAGTTCAGCCATGTGGCAAACACAGCAGTGCTGTGGGTATCAGTGGCCAGAGACATCTCCTGTGGGGCTGTGCCTGTGAGAGGTGGCCAGGAAACCTGGCTGACAGCAGCTCCAGCACCATGGAAGCAGTGCAAGAACCGCCCCCAGGCCAACCTGCCTCCCCACCAGCTCTGCAAATGGCTGCCTGGGGCTCCTGAAGAGAGCAGAGCCTCGACCAGCTCTTTAGGGTATCAATAATAAATGCTGTGCACTGTCACTTCACCAGCCAGCAAGGTCTCTCCATTTCACTGCGAAGCAAAGCCGATCCCTCCTTAGCACAGTCCCTCTAAATAACTGTAACATACACAGCAATCACAAGGAAACTTCAATTTTCCCTGGTTTCTCCCAGAAAGGGAATGATGCTACTTGTTTTCTGAGGATGGGGTTTGGAGCAGCCAAGTCTCTGAAAACTCTAGCTCTGTGACCCAGTTCAGTCCCCACTGCTGAGCTTAGTCCTCATGCTTCAAAAAAGGAGAGATGAGTTAAATTTTTCCCACAGCTCTACTGATATGACACAAAAAATAAAGCGTTTACTCATTTAATCAAGTGTGGAAGCAGAAAAATACCCTGGACAAGTAAATCAACGTTCTCCAAGGCTTGGAGAACTCTCTCAGATGTAAGAGGTACCCAAGTGCTTTGAAGAGAAATGATGGACCTTTCCAGGATGGAAAATACAAGTACCATTAAAGTTAACAGAATTTTTATCAAAAGCTCAAAATATATGAAGTTAAAGCTCATTCTCTATCATGCAAAACAGCAATCCCCTCACAGTCGTTAGGAAACCCTAATTTCCTAAAGGGATTAATTAGGAAAACATCCACAGACAACGGGGCAACTGGAGACGTAAGAGGCTGCAGGGCCGTGGCATCCCCATGCCAGAGCACTCACCCTTAACTTAATTCTTCCCGACAGCTTCCAACATACTCCTGGTGGTGCCAGGTCTTCCAACAAATGCCATCTTTCCATCCAGCTCCTCCTGTGCTCACCCCCACAGAACAAGAGGAAATGAGAGGCACAGTACTCATAGTTTGTTGCTATTTCGGTGGGGATGAGCACAACCAGGATGTCTGTCCTTTCTTTTCCTTTCTGTGTTTTTCCAATGGACAGTCTGGCTGATTTCAACACCTCATAGGTGGCACAAGGTGACACTTGACACGAGGGGGATGGAGCGAGCTATTGATGGCAGTGGGCTTGAGCTGGCTTTGAGGGGGAAGAGAAAACAGGACTCATCACTGCATGGCTCCAGTGGGGCACTTCTATAGAAAAGACTCTTCTTGCTCTTATTCTGAAACGATGCAGCACATTAATTTTGTGATTGTAAATGCAAGGATTGAAGGAGGCAGTGCTTCAGCTACAGCAAACAAAGAATTCAGTAAGTGCGACAGCATGAGACCAAAAGCAAGTCTGTCCTTAAGCAGGGGAGCCAGGAGATGAGTCTGTTCAGCTCCGGGCTGCCCTGCCAAGGGCCTCCTCCAACCCATGGTCCAACTGTGGCACAAGAATAAAGGTAAGGGACTCTCTCTATGAAAGCCATGATGGAAAAAATATGGACGTGACATTTACTGGAGGAAAACACAATACTGGTGAGGAAAATCAGGCTATAGCACCACCTCTCCTCCTGAGTAACCCTGTGCCACTTGGGAATGGGGAAGGAACAGGGATAGCAGGAGAAATGTGTGAGCCATGCTCTGTAGACAGAGCTATCCAAACCCTTTTATAAGGGCAATTTTTGTCTTCTTCTTTGTCCCTGCCCAGGAAAAGGAGTACTGCCAGCTTTGCTGGTGCCGTAAACACAGCTCCATCCACAGCTGCAGGCACCAGGGTGATGCTGAAAGGGTGCTATCAGGAGCAATCACTGCATTTTGCACTTAATGCTGTTTACTGTAGTGCCTAACAAATCGAATTACATGCTAATCAGCACACCCTGCCTGTTAGATCTATGCCAGACTTGGCTCCTTTCTATGCACAGAAGTAATTCACTGAGCATCACAGTGCCATGGACTCCCAGACTGGTTGAAATTTCACCCCTGACCTCCAATAACAGATCAGTTCCCCACATGTCCCTGTCTGAGACACTGTCCAAGCAAGGTGTGTGACATCAACCACCAAAGCAAATCCCTCCTGTCAGCTACTGCATTATTGTGGTGCTGCCTCCTAGTCACAGATGAAGGTGTTTTTCCAGCAAGAAGTATCCTACAGCCCTACTCTGGAACAAGAGGGTGGCAGGACTATTCTGGGTGCCAGGGGAGCCTGTTCAGGCTGTCCCATAAAGATCTGTGCTCAGGGCAGTGTTTCCAGCAACAGGTTTCCCACAAAAACTTAAAAGCCTTGCCAGCTCATGCCCCTGAGCTCATGTAGAAGTGGTTGCTCTACGTGTTCAGTCTCAAAAGCTTGGCCTCATCCTGAGGTCTTGGTATCCCTGGGGTTTGGTATCCCTGTATGTGAGACCAGGGGACACTCAGGGACTGATGAACTGGAAAGTTTAAAGTCTAGATTTATGTTACCACCCTCATAGAATAAATTTTTGCAATTACAGCAAGTAAAATACAAGACAGTCGGAATAAAAGGAAAAAAAGGATGATCAATCCCAAATTTAATAGTATTCTGTATCTTTCACCACATCCTAAATAAGAGTAATACAGTCAACCTACCAAATAAGAGAGATGTCTGCTCAACTCTGCCTGTCTTTCTGCTCCCAATGAAAAACTCAGAGCCACTTTTTTCTTCCCCTCCAACTAGCATTTCTTTTGGATTACAGATCAGGAAAACTGGGAAGACCAATCCTGTCTCATAACCTTGAAAATTACTAAAGAGTCTCAAGTGCATCCCCTAAGCACTGACAACATCCCTTGCCATGCCAGGTGTCCCCAAGTAACACTGTGAAATTCTGCCATATGTAAAAACATACAGTAACCTTACAAAGTTAGCACCTAGAATAATGAAGTGAGATGGGTATTTTTATTTTAAAATGGACCTTTTAATGATTCTGTACCTTAGCCAGGTGAACCCTCTGGTTTTTTCTGTCGTATTTCAGTAGCCAGATGCTGTGTCCCACTAACCCACGGAAATCATGTGTGTCCAGCACGACCCTGGGAAGCCCTGCAAGGATTTCTTAAACACACCTTGCTGCTGTTGGAGCACGTGGCTGGGCTGTAAATATTCCCTCGGGAGGGCCTCCATGTTCACTGGCTGCCTCAGCCCAGCAACATGTTTGCTTTTAAACAACCAGCAATTAGTTTCTTTTCAATTAGGAAGCGCACACTGCATTAGGCCTGAGAGCCTGTATTCTCCACAGGGATTCCCTGTGGTTCCTCAGCTGAGCAAGAAGCAGCAGAGCCCCTTTCCCTTGGGGAAGGGCTATTAGCATTTAAAAATTGCCTTCATGCAAACAGTACCATCTGCAAGCCCAAAGTGGGAGGCAGTGGGAAGGGCTCAAACCCCCTCAGTGCCCTGTGAAAAGATACATTTTTCCAAGGCAGCCACACAGCCCAAAAAACCTGGTTTCAGCCAGTGGTGTTTTCAAAGTGCTTCATTTTTAAGAAAACTGATGCAGATTGCAAAATGGGAGAGGGGTGCAGGTCTCTTTCCTTTGGTAATTTTTACTTACTAATCATGGTTTTGTGTAGCACAAGGACCTCAATTATTCCCCTCCAGAGCAACCCAAATGCAGCAATACATCATTAGCTTTGCTGGCTTCTGTTCCTGTGCTCTGATTAATTGTAACCTTTGCCGATATTTGATCGTAAATGAAAGAGTATGAATTGAGAAGCACAAATTAAATTAACGTGTCAAGGCAGCTTCCATAGCCAGTACTTCAGACAAATGGGAGCTGGGCTGAAACTCAATCTTGAACAGAAAGCAAATGTCTGGCATGGGCTGATGGCAGCATAAATTGCTGAGAAAGATTCTGTGAGTGAGAGGTAGAAATGATGGTGGTTCTCCTTCAGCTCACACTGGTGCAACTACCCGCTGCTGAGGCAAGTGGAAGGACACCGACATGTATCTGTGTACCTACACAGCTATTAAAAAGAGGAAAATGCTTATCTTTAAATTTTCAATGAGGAATAGCAACAGTAATAGTTTTGTATTTCCTTTTTATTTGCTGTAAGGATGGCTCTGAGCAGCTCAGTGGGGACCCACTGCTGCTGGCTGCAATCAGAGCATCAATGTCCTTTGCACAAAAAGAAACGTGCCCTGATTGCAGGCTTACATTTTTTAAGAAAAAATTACCTCTATTTTTCTATCTTTAATCGAAAATAGAGAGAAAGCTACTCTATTTTTTCAGGATATGAAACAAGTAGCAATACCTGGAAAAGTGAACTAAATGAGAAGACAATAGAGTTCATGGAAAGGCTCTTAAAAACCACACTGGTTACAGGTCAGGCCTGACACATTACTGTGACTCTGGGACAGAGGAGAAATCCAGAGAAGATATTCCTAAACACTTCCCTAACTCCCAGAGTGTCATTCTGGATGTACAGAATGGAAATGAATAGGGGGCACCCAGGAACTGGGGGGCAGCTGCCTGCAGAGCACCTCAAACCACAGGTGGGTGAGTCCTGTGCATCATGCATTTAATCATTCATTTACTGGTCTTATCTAGAGGGAAATCTCATCACTTCTTTAGACACAAGGTCATTCCATATCCTTGTGAAAGGATATAATTAGTCTTGTTGCGTGAATGGACAACACCCCGTGCAGGTGAGTACCAGGCTGGTTCACCTGTCTAATGAGAGACCCCATTTCCCATGTTCCCTGCTTCACCCTCTGCTCTTCTCAATCATGATCTGAGCATTTCAGTTTGGGAACAATAACATAAAGCCTTGGAAAATGTTCTGATATATCCTTCTAATGAATGAAGATGATGATTTCAAACTTTGGGAGCAAAAAAAAAGGGTCTACAAATCCTGAATGAAGTCAGCCCAGATTGTGAGTCTTCCACAATCTTGCTAAGCTCTTCCATATATAAATAATGTACTGACAGAAATTAATCACCTGTGACACACACAGGTTCTCCAGACTATCTTTTTCAGCTCAAAGAAAGTACAGAAATACCATTTTCAATGCACGCCTGTGTGAGTTTTAGAACATGAACTTTGACGATCAATGGGATTCAGCTTAATACCATGGATTTTCACAATGTCTTACCTTTTTTTTTTTGAGCTCTAACAGACTTGTAAGTAATTTAAACACTATTAAAATACATGCTTCAATCACAGAAAGGTAGATACTGATGGCCTGGACCAACAAAATGCCATCTTTCCCAAAGCCCCTTATTTACCCTGCAGCATTCTGCTCATTTCAACCTTTGGTCAAATCAGCCAATTTTCCAGAGTTTCTGTGTCACTGCACAATATAATAAAAATACATTTAAACAATTACAAAGCATCCAGGGCTCGTCATTGTCCACGTTTCTTTTCAATCCCCCAATACCTTGTTTATGGTTGAAAATGCCTTCATTTGTCACAGCACAGCAGAGTGTCTCTTGATACCTGGCCCGTGAGACACATCTAATAGAAATGCACAGTGGAACAAAAGACAGGAAAAAATGGTAACAAAAGCCAATGTATGCTTCCAGAGAAATAGTAAAAGCTGGTACAGAGTGGCCAAACTAGGATTGATGTACTCCAGGGAACAATACCCATTCTTCTCACAGAAAGCTACTCTTGTATGAGGACTCATTTCTACACACTGACTGACATGTGCTTTCCCAATTTGGAAGTCTTGTGATTCCCAGTGGAATTTAATGCTGGGTAATTTTCAGCTGAGTAACTTAAATGCATATATTGTAGTCAGTCACTCTCTATTATCTCATACACATGCACCCATATCTAGTAACGTGTAGACAGAGGTTTGTGAAGCGGATCAGTCTGCAACACCTCTGGGCAGACTAAAGAGGAAACTCTCCCCCCTCCAAAGCCCTTCAACCCCCTGGAAGTAACTCAAATAATTTCTATTCCTAACAATTGAAAAGATTCCAGGTTTGCAGAAGCAAGTAGTCCCTTGGGTGCTCGGCTTGAGATAATTAATGGTATTAACTCTGTAGGAAATGGCAGACATCCACAGGGAGGGGGGATTAAATAAAGCACCCATTAAATGAGACACCCCGAGTCTCAAGTTAACTTCTGAAACTTCAAGCAGTTGCAATTTATTTTTTTTGAGTTGGTATCATTACTAGTATTTTTAAATACAGTTCTGTATTATAAAGGATGTAGGTACTCTACGACTATGTCTTGAATTAGGAAAAAATACTCAGCAAAAGGAAAAACTATCAAGAATGGAAGTGATGACACACGAGTAGAGAAGACAAAGCGAGCAGAGCGATCAGACAAGTGTGCAGGAAACATCGAAATCAGTCATGAAACAATGACACATAATTCTGAATATTAGTAAACACAGGCATTCTTATAGGTTGGGGCGACTGTAGGATAAGAACTGCAAAGGTATCAAGTACTACATCTGTCAAAAGACTGAGCAAAGTGCTTGAAAAGCACTTGGAAAACTTATCGATAAAGCACCAGGTTACACCTTCTTTGCATTTTGGGCCACACCCTCAGTGGGGTCTTCTGGCAAAGCCTCAGCAGAAGATGCATTGGCACCACCCCGTAGCACGGGGAAGGGGACACTAAAATGTCTTGGGTTTGCAAGTAAAGCTTTAAACTCTCTGAAACTGAGTTTGCCCCCCAACACTCGATGGTGTAACTACAAAGCTCTGGCATTGCAAACACAGCAGGGACCAAAGCACCGTAGGCTGCAGTGGGGCTTTTTCACAGCTCCCAGCAAAATCTAATCACAGGACCACACAGTTCCCCACCATGCCCTGTTTTCACCATGGTTGTACCTTGATCATTTCTAAAAGACACCTTTTACTTTTAAAAAAGAAGGATGCCAAATGTTTTCTAGGTCTCACAGCCAATGATCTTGTGCTGGCTGTACCCACAAATGTACCAGAACTGGACCAGGGAGGGGCCCCAGGGCAGGGAGTGACAGGCAGGAATGGGACTGGAGGGACACACCTGTGACAGCATCAGGTCCCACAGAGACACATTTTTGAGATGGGGACCCTGGAGTCCTCACTGGAGTGTTCACATTCGACACACTACATTAATATTCACAGCATTTCTTACTTTACTTCTAAAACAGTACAGGCTGTGCTGGCTCGCAGGAGTTGCTCTATTCCCATAACATTTGTGATAAAGGTTGCTTTCCAATGAATGATCAACAGCAACAAATGCTTCCTAATACATTATTAATGGCAAGCTTCTGATAAGAGTTAGATGAAACACAGCTGACCTGTAAGTATTCACCAAGAAATGATGCAAAATCAGATTTTTTGGTACGTCAAAATATGTTTAAAATGCAAACAAATGCATCTATAGCTGAGTGTATCCAGAGCAAGTGCCTGCAAGACGAAAATCGTGCCTGTTGTTATCACTGTGGGTTTCCTACCTTACTATCTGGTTTTACTCTGCATTGCTGCAATAAGTAACTGAAGGAAAAATATTTCCACAGTCTACAGTAAATCACAAATGCGTAGATTCTACTTTAAATTTTTATTCCATACATATTTTCTTGTCTTTTCCTTTTCACTCTGCATTGTGCTGAAAAACTGGTTTGAAAGTCAATTCTTATCCTATTACCTATTGAGTTGCTGTCATGCAATACTCTGTTTCCACATTAAAAATGAGAACTGATCCCTTGAAGGGTTTCTAGAGCTTAGTATTTATTACCTCCTTCAGGAAGTTTACCATAAGCTCTTTATACAGAACATGAAATGTTTATAAAGTGATGCCTGCTCAGTCCTCCTCCCTTCGGATCATCCCTGACAATAACTGCAACTGAGGAATTCCTCAACAGTTATTTTTTTCAGGAGCTAAGCAACTTTGCCGTGCAGATTTTGTATTTTGCCCTCTCCAGACATCAGTGTGGGAGTGATGGGTCTCACCTGTTCTCCAGGATTTTATCTCTGGGCCATCAGTGCAAATCCAGAAAGATGAACTCAACTGTGAGGTCTTTATTGTTTTCTCCCTCTTTAATGCCAAAAATAATTTCTTTTTTACCTTCAGGTAGGTTTTGAGCAACTGGAGATGCTCCTGCATCTCAAATGGCCACCACTGCCACCTTCCAAGAGATGCTGCTGCTACAGGAAGTTGGCGTTTTTCTGGGCTTATCCACACACTGGTCCTGGGAAGGACCTCTCCAGGGTGCAGGGTTTCTTCTGAAATGGTTTTGGAACACCCAATTTTGGAAAAAGGACATCTCTGCATGCTGAGTCTGCTTCCATTCAGCACTGTTTCCAGAGGCAGGCAGATTCATTAATTCATTCATTCCCCACTTCATTATGGAATGACTCCGACAAAGCTGTGGGTACAACTGGGAAATCAAAGGATGAGCCAAGAAAGCGACTGCAAAAAAAGGCATTAAGGAAACACATGCGGTTATGTGGAGTGGCAGGGCCAGAGTCAGCACTTTGTGAAAAAAGGGACTGCACAGTCACTGACTGAGAGGAGAATTAAATGTGCAGAAGGAGCTCAGACACAGATGGAAGTATTTTCTTACGTGAAGAAAATGATGGTCTCTGTTCAAATAAAGTATGTTGCCCTATGAAAGCTTTCACTTACTTTTCACTGTTTTCCTTTTCTTCTTAGATAAGGAATTACATAAAACTCAAAGGATATTTAAGACCTAGTAAACTCCTTAGGTTCTTCCTCAATTTTTTGGGCACATGGTTCAATAAATACTCTGGTGTATTTCGTTTCAGATGATTTGAAAATTGTCTGTGCTCCAGCTGAGCACCAGAGAGGACTTACTGTTTGCTTCATGGGGCAATATAAAGGTTTCAGAAAGATGATTTTAGGACAGCCATGATACTCAAATTATTTGGGACCTCACAAATGTATGACCAGATCATCTTTACACTGTCAGTCAGACTCTGCATCACCCCCTGCATCAGCCTTTGGCTGCCCCTGTGCACCCACTTGGGTGTGTGCAACTGTGCCCAGCCTTGAGCTCAGCCACTGTGACAACCATGGCTTTCTAAATTATTTCCAGCTTCTTCAGGATGAAGGCAGGAAGATGTCCTGAATGCCTTTTAAAATGATTATGTGAAGCACAGTGGGCTGTATAATACCTTTTCCAATAAAACTCCCTTTTAGAACTGTGACAGCAATCAGCTGTGTTATTATAGGTAATCTTTCTTCTTATAACATATAGGCTGAATGTTTTAAATGGAAATAACATCACCTTGTCCCCTTACGTTTCTCGTGGCGTGTCCTTGCAAGGAACCAATGCTCAGGATGCCAAAAGCTGAAGGCTCAGCTCGCCCACGTAAGAGATGGGATATGAATAAATCAGTGCAAAGTCCACGTGAGCTCCTTCTCTCTCTTTATAAAGGGCTCAGGCTGGAAAAGCTGGATCTGCAGTGGAGCTGCCATGCAGCCTTTAACTACCCGTGGCACCACTTGAAAACTTCAGCTCATTCAATATATGGATTCACTTTTTAAAATAGCAAATTTGCAGCTGGGTATTTATGGAGAAATGAAAAAAAAAAAAAAAAGAAGTGTATTTACTAGGGTGGCGTGACTGTTTCTGTTCGAAAGTGTGCCCTACTGGGAAGGAGTTTCAAAACTCAAAGGCAACTCCAAAATTCAAAGAGTTTCAGACTCCATCCTAAGTGTCACTGTCAGACTTGTTGGGGCAGATCTCATTCCTGCACATCTGACGAGAGCAGAGCTCCCTGAAAGTCATCCTCAAAGTACTCTTCATTTATCTTTTCCTCCATGTAGAGTTGCATCATCTCGTTCTTGATCTTCCTGGAACATCATTTGGATCCTGATTTGACAGTTCCTGGCTTCAGGAGCACTCTGACCCCAGAAATTGCCACTTTCTTCTCTATTTCCCTCTACTGAGAGCAGAATGGGAAAAACAACTCTCCGTGGTGAAAGCACATCCAAAAGCAGGGGAGGGGAGACGCAGTTGACTCTATTTAAGATTATTTCCTGCTCCCTTTCATTATACCAGAGGTTAGAGGATGTGTTGCTTCCCTCCCTTTTGCTGCCACCCTCTCCCACCTCTCAATGGGAACTAGTCTCAGACATTTAAAGTGTGCCCCCCTTCAATGTTTTCTAAGCCAAGATTTTGTAATGCTGGAAAAAGGCTGAGCTCCATGTTATCTGTTTTGAATTCAGCAAAGCTTATGCTCATCAGAAAAGAAAAAGGAAAGATAGAAGTTTATGACTTGGAAAATCTCTGAGCCAATATTAGTAAATGAAGTCTAATTTAATTACCAATATATGTATTTTTCAGCTGTCCAACTCTGAAAGAGCACAATCCCACTGGGATGAAGCAATCAAACTACTTAACATGCAAAATCACTACTCGCCCACCAGCTTATTAATAGGCAGTTTTCTAATTCAGAGGAAAAGGCGAGTTACAGGCAAAGCAGAAGAGCAATAATCTGAATTCAAACAGCTGAAATGCTCCACTGAACTCTGCTCCAGCAAACATGAGACTTTTTTTCTCTTTTTCCCCCCTCCAATGACAGCTTCCCAGTGCCGCTGGCATCCATCACATGTACAGAGGCAAATGCTTCCACACTTGGCAACAATCAGAGCAAGGAAATTATGGATAGGGAGGAGGAGGAAACACAGGGGTTTTTTCTCTTGGCTAAAGGCATACTTCAATCTGTAAAGCTCAAAGGGAACTCAGTAGTAGCTTCCTCCTAAATTTCCACTTTCCAATCAGAGCCAGGACTCCCTGCAGGTCTTCCAGGTCACCCGTTTTTCCCGGGCTCTCAGTTCCGCTGTGAGAGCAGAACTTCTACTCCTGGTGCTACACCAGGGTTGACTCCAGAAGGACTAATTCCATCAGCTCCCACCTGTCTTTCCTCTCACCACTCCTTTGTTACCAATTATGCAAAATAATCTTCTAAACTCTCTCCCAACTTCATCTCAGGCCCATCTGCACTGCCCGCTACCACTCTGTCCCTGCTCTGTCCCTTCACTGTCACCCCGGGTTATCAAAAACAAATTTACCCTCTCCCGCTTTTTGACTTGCAACGTTTGCTGCAAAACAACACGAGACCAAAGAACTGCCCTCGGCAGAACAGCTCCTCATGGGAGCAGATAAAAAGGATTTTCCTCGACATAATCATGCACTAAAATCAATAAATACATGACAAGGCAATACAGGGGCAAACTTGGGCACTGCAGGGACTAGGTCGGAAATTTGTATAAACTGTGGTTACCAGGACAGAGTAAAGAGCAAATACAAAAGACACTACCAGATGCCTAAAATCAGAAGAGAATATTAATAAATTATTAACATGGCAGGTTTTAGGACAAGTGTTACAGATTCTGTATCTGCACAAAATCAGCTTTCAACAGTCTAAGACATTAAGGCTTAATCAGAGTGCATTGTTTTACAGATGAGATATCACCAGTCAGTTAAATTGCAGCAATGAAAGTGGGGGTTTAATTCAAGCTTCTCTAGGGAGGAGATTTGTTTGAAAGAGGTCAATTAAGCCTTCCACTCCAGTTAATCCCTTCTGTTTATTTTAAAAAATCTAGAATAAGGAAAAAACATTACAATAGGCCAGCAAAGCAAATTTTTCCTATGGATGCACCATAGCAAAAACCTGCAGGTCAGCTTGCTTTCAGCTGGGAGAATCACAGGCAGAAATTGCAATCAGTCTGCATTTCATATGGATGCATCACGTGGAGATGATTCAGACCGAATTATTCTCCGAACCAGCCTTATGAAACACTCTCCTCTGAGGAAGGCAGTGGTGCTTCAACTGGTTTTGGTAGAAGTCTGAAAAAGAATCATTGTGGTCAGGGCAGAAAAAAACGGACACTCAAAAGAAACTTTTTCCATTAGTCTGCATTTTACTTCAGAAGTCAGCAGCTGCCCACCTCTGCCTTCACAGCCCCTCTTCCCCCCACAGCCTCCAGCTGTTGATGTTCATTTACACATATTTCCCTAAAGCTTTCGAGTCACCAGTGGTCATTTAGGTTTCTTCTGCTCTTCTGAATATTGATATGTTTCAATCTCTTTTTTTCCTCTTTCTTCGGTCCTACTGTAACTCCTTTCTGAGCTTCCCAAAGCAAAGCAGCAAATGCCAGGCAAGCCACACACCGTGCTGCCCATCTGCTTCCCGCTGCCGCCTCCCTCCTCGCCCTGTGGTCCGTCCGCTCCGCGCTGCGCGTGATCTTTGTGGGAAGGCTTTCTGTGTGGTAAAGACCATCTATCCTGCTGAATCAGAAAATGGGAAAAGCAGCATTATCCCTTCCCAGAGCCAGCACTGTAGTGTTTTTCAGAGAGCTCCCCAGCACCAAGCTCTTTGCTGTTCACTGGGCAGGTGGGGAGCCACCACTGTGCTTTGACACTCCACAACCAGCAAAAGCATCAGTTTCCATTTCCTTGCCTTGGCATCAATCACATGGAAGGATGCTCCCAGCAATGAAGAAAAAGCCCTGGTGCACGTGCCTGCAAGCAAAAGCACAAGGGAATGACAATCCCTAGGGAAACCAGCACAGGTCAAGTGGGTGGCAGGGAAGAGAGGGAGTGCAGCGGAAAATGCCGGAGTGGTGAGGGCGCGGGGCATGAACAGAGCAATCAAGTTGGGTCTCTCTGGGAAGGTAGGAGTAGCCCAGAGATACCAATGTAAGTGGATCCTACTGGAGGGGGAGGCTGAGCCAGAGGGGACAGATGTAGCAGGAAACTGAGTAAGGCAGAAGAGAAGGAGCCAAATCAGTCAAGTAGCTTTGATTTGATCCAGTATCAAAGTGGAAATCTAGTGGAGCAGCTCTTAAAGGGCAGGGAGGAGAATTTGATCATCCATACTACACACAGCGTAAAGTGGTAGCACAATTAGCTTAGCATCAGATGGCAGCTAATGCTGGTCCTCTCTGCTGGATTTGCCCAGTGTATTTCTCCCAGTACCCTAGTCACTCAGAATTGAGTTTATTAGACATAGACCTACCAGCTCCCTTCACAAATCCATAAAACTCCTTTGGGCTCAGCTCTTTATCCCACTCTCTCTTCCCATGGAAGCAAGACTTCATGAGATCACTAACACCCCATTTCCATCCATGGCCTCAGGAATGTCTCATTTCTGCAGGAGTGATTAAGGGGGTTCACTTTCTGGTAAAGAACTTTCACCCCAGTAGAATATATGTGCTTTGTCCCATGCTCTGCCTTCCTTTAAAAGGAAAAATCTGCTTTCACAGCTGCCTCCATGGAAACAGCAACTCTGTGGAGTTGGCCATGCTCCAGGCTCGATGGGCTCAGTTCAAACGTGGAAATCTGCATGTCTTGATCACAAGAGTGCTGAAACCTCAAGCCAATATCCCAGAGCCCAGCCAGGTCTCCTCTGGCTTCTTTAACAGCACCAGTGGAGTTCTTGTGGATCAGATCTCACACATGGCAACATCTGTGCAAATCTACAGCTGGGGAACGCTTGGGAAAGTGGAGGGAGTAGGCAAAGCTTTTAACTCACACACTTCGTTAACTCTGGCAGCACTAATGCAGATCCTGGACTACCAAAGTAGCTAATGGAGATGAAGATAAGCATTCTGTTTCCTTCCTATAATGAATGAGCTTTGAGACCAAACATCCAGCAAATGTAAATAAAATAAAATAAAAAATCCTCCACTTTTCATTTTGAGAAACTCGCTTACACTTGTGCTCTGCTGGATTTGACCCCCCCCCACGGTCACAGCTGGTGGCAAACCACAGCAACACCTACTGAGCTCGTGGGCTCAACTTCCAAAGGAGGATAAATGACTCCTTTGGCCCTTAGAATCCCCTAATCTGCAGCTTTCACACTATCAAAGAGGATGCACGGCAGCTGCGCAACCAGAGCTCAGGTAGAGAAGAGAAAATTTGCCCTCTGGCTTGGGAAAATTGGTCCCTGTGTAATAAAATACATAGCTCTTCTATAATCATTTGTTCAGCTCCATAAATCCCAGGGCATAAATCAGGCTGTGGGGAAGAGCAGCTGTGAAGGAATCTCTGCAGGAGGAATAAAGAAGCTGACGGGTGCCAGTCCCACTGCTCCGCTGGTTGCACGTCGCTTTACTGCCATTGACTTCAAAGGAGCTGCTCAGCCATAGCTCTATAAATACCAGCAGAACGGGGCTCAGTGGCAGCTTGTGGTGAGTATTAGGGAAATGTAAAATTCAACAATCCCTAATTGCCCTTCAGTCAACAGTACCTGTTTAAATTACTGTTATTAGGGCAAAGATATTGAAATTGCTAACATAAACACAACCGAGGATTGCAGATGCTGCAGCTTTCCACCAGCAAACCTTTTACTTGCTGCTAAATATTTTCCCTTTCAATAGAGGAGCAACACCCATGGCGGCTGATACCCAGCAATCAGGGGCTGCTCCAGGATTTGCAGGAAGGTGCCCTGCAAGCAAGGACAGAGCTGGTGAAGGAGGAGAAACTCGTGACAGAGGTGCCAGAATGCTCATAAGGAAAAGGCTGGTAAAGGAAAGCACTCGTCCTGCTAGGAACAATTAAAGACACTTCTGAAAAAAGATGTTGAGAGACACAAATAGAAACATCTGCCATGTGTCAGATGAAAACTGAAATAGGTCTTTTTAAGAAAAAAGATGTGGCGTACCTGTCAAAAATACCGTTTTGGAGGACCTGAAACTCAGCTGGGTTGAGAGAAACAGGTCCAAAACTCTGCAAGGTCTTTCAAAGCAGGGATTTAACAGAGGATCTTCAGGAGTCTCCTCACCAGCAGCACAATTCAATTTCTGTTCTTTCCTTTTCTGCCAAGAAAGTTGTTCATCCTTCCCAGATGTGCTGCTCAGAATCCCAGACCCAGGAACAGTGACACATACTTCACAGCTGCCAAAGTCAATGGAAAGGAGAAGTATCTCCAGCAGGATCAAACCCACTGGCCAACAGAATCCATCCCCAGCACCAGCTGATGGTGCACTGGATACCAGGAGCCCTATGAATCCTGTAGGGTGAGGTCCCATGGATTACACCTTGGCATCCCGCCTCAGGGAGTTACGCAGATGACTCAGTTCCATCAGCAACAATAAATTCAATGAGCAATGGTATTTCCACACACAGGGAAAAAAACTTTTCTCAGTGCTTGGTAAAAACACTGCTTGTGCAGACAGGGAAAAGATCTCGAGTCAACACAATGCTTTACACATCACTGCAGCTCAAATAACTGCAAAATCTGGCTCAGAATACCTTTTACTTGGTTATGTGTTTGCATCGCAGAGGATTTTTTTAAAATACATCTCTAAACCAGACATCTTAGCACTAATGACCCCATCCATCTCTGCTGAGGAATGATGCTGATTTAACTCTTCTGAGGGGCTTTGTCTGAACTTAGCTTAATTGATGCCAAAGAGTCAAACTTCTCCCAGTTATTACAGAGACTGCAGGTGCCACTGCTGGGTGAGAGCTGCATCTGCTGCACATACGCAGCAGCCCTATCCCAGGGAGCTCACTACCTACATGTTAAAAACAGAGCAGGGAAAGAAACAAGTGGGAAAAGCCCCATTCAACTGCACAGTAATCTGTCTACATTACTCCAGGAACCTGGGTCTGATTTCAGACCTTTGAGGCCACCTCTTCTCATGTGAGCATTGCCATGGAAAGTCACAAGGCACAGAAGCACAAATCAGGCCTGATGGTGAGGGAGGTTTACATAGGCATGACTTTATTCTGGCTGTTTGGTCTTACAAAGGTTAATGAGACTATTCCTGTGCTCAAAGCAAAGGAAGTACCAAAGCTTACAGGACCAAGGTCTGATTTTCTTCTCTGAGGCAAGGAGTCGCTTAATTTGCCATTGGTTCTCTTGGAAGGGTAATTGTCTTTTTGGAGCTCCTCTTTGCCGCGGGTTCTAACTATTTTGAGCCTTTTCAAAATGCCACTGCTAGAGCGACTTTAAAAGGCACCAATAAAATTAATATTAAAAATGACTTAGCGCATAATTCATGGCCTCTAGAAACCATTTCTTATTCGACTGGCAAACCTACTGGCCATGCATTTTACATTGCTTTCTCATTTTCTCAGCTGTGATGCACTGCTTCAGGAACAACAGATCTGTGCTGCACGTGTCAGTCACACAACACACACCTCTCCAGGAGACACCCCTGGCCAACATAAATCCCGTGTGATCACCTGGGATGGGATGCAGCCGTTTGCTCTCTCACACAGGAGGGAAACCAGAGAGTTACAACAGATTTACAACCAGGCTGAATCAGCTCAGGGAACAACCTCCGTAATATCTGTCCAGGTATGAAATGTCCTACTGAATCTTCCTATTTGTTTCCCGTGCATACATCAGCCTGAGAATTTATGGCAGCAATGTTTGAAAAGCAGTGAATTTTACGGAAGTATTACAGAAAACTCCTGGGAAAACATTTAGCAGAATAAACTCAAGAGCTCATGACTGAGAAAGCTCATGCTACACACAACTATGGTAGAGGATTCACTTAAAGTAATTAAATTGTAGTACTAAAGAGTTGAAGTATCTCATAAGAACTGTCTACAATATGCCACAGAGGAAGGTATATAAATCAATGGAACAAAACAGATGAAAATCTGTCTCATAACTCTTTGATCCTTTCAAAATAAATCCAGGACAACATTATATTTTGTACTTAATTAAATATGACCAAATTGGTATTTATTAAGTCAGCTCTGAAGCCCCTGGTTAAAATAAGATGGACTGCAATTTAAAAATATTGGTTCAGACAGCCCATACACCCTAATTTGTGATTTATACCACACTTGTGGAAAAGGTCTCACACAGAGAGGATTGAACAAGACACAAGGAGACTCCTGAAATCATAAGCTTGAAGGCTATTCTTAAAAAAAAAAAATACAAATTTTTATTTTGGCAAAACAGTGCCCATTGTCACCACCACCTCAGACTCGAAAATCAGGCCTTAACATTCCCCTCAAGAAACCAGTAAGTTCTACTTCTCTTATTCAGATTTAAAAAGTTCAGCCAATACTCCTAATGTAGGTTATGCTAGAAAGCAAATATTGTAATTCCTTCTCAAGAGGTTTCAAGAATGGTGACCCAGAATGGTTTAATTAACGTTAAATAATCAAGTTCAACTTCATATAATTAAATTTAACCACCCATCAGAGTTAATAGGCCAAAAATAACAAATCATATGAAAAGAATGAGAAATCCAGTCCAAAAGGCTCCAGAGTTGTTATTAAATTATTAAAGTACTCAAGTTTGGCATATGTGCCTGTATGAAAAGGGAGTATTTGAAGACCCACACCCTTCTGAGAAAAAGAATACCAGGAGAACAGCAGGAAAAACTGGGCAGCGGAAATTCGCGCTTCAAAGATTTGCCAACATCTAACGTGGAAGTTTCTATTTTTTAATTTCTTGAAGATTGAAGAGCGAAGGCTGAAAGTAAGATTCCTGCAGCAAGGAAGAAAACACTTCAGAAGCCAAAGATACAAGATGATGCACATGTAATGAAAGGCAAAAAGAGATGATAAAGGCTTTGCTGGAGAACCTTTTCTGCAGTCTCTCTCCTAAGAAAATCCCATCGTGCAACATATCCCTAATGACATATCCCAGAGGAGAGGAAGAATGAAGGCACTTGACAGTTTTGTTTGCTGCCTTTTGCTGATGTTGCATGCCACTTCTTTTAGGATTTCAATTCTTCTCGAGAAAAGCAGTGACTTAAATTGCCAGGAAATATTGTTTACAGTGGGCTCAGAGCAGTGTCCCAGAAATTACAAGCAAAATGTAATTTTCTGTAGTACCTTTACAATTATACACTGATATCAGACAATCTTTGTCATGTCACTGATTTCAAACTGAAGCAGAGCTTTCCATTGAAACCACAAAACACGGGTATAAATTTAAAACACAAGAAAAAAAAGAAAAATAAAAAGCTGTTTGAGCAGATAACCGTTTTCAATTCCACCTTCCAGTCTCAAATGCAGTAATTCTCGAGAAAATGGATTTAGGATCCTCAACAGTGTACATAGCACAACCTCCTCCCTCTCATGGCTCAAACCTCTGTGGCCCTGGGACCGGAACACAGCCGGATGTACCTCCCTGTACCTGCACACGCCATTCCCAGTCCTCCTCTTCCCGTGGCAGATGGAATCCCCCACCCATCTGGTCACAGTCAGAGCTGTTTTCCACCCTCTCTGTGGGTGGCTGACTGACAGATGCACAGCAGGGGTAAACTGAGCCTCTTCCTATGATTATCTTTTGCTCCCTGAGAAGGATTTAGTTCATCGAGGTTGTTGCTGAGACAGTTCAGTTTACACAAGCATCTTGCCCATGAGATAGGAGCTGGTTGGTGTGTGTTTAACTTGGGTCAGGTGAGACCGCAGGGAATCACTCACATGTCCTTGGGAAAAAGGTGCAAAACCCAAGTGAGCTCAGGGGTTTTGGATCACAGTAAGGCCTAGTTTAGCTGTCCCCCAAATTTACTTGCCCCTCAAGATATGACTCTACAGGAGTCTTATCACTGTATTCTCAACCTTAAAATAAAAAACACTGAATCTCACTCTGCCATCAGAATTACACAGAGATATACACATATGTATGCATGTAACTGCACATACACACATGCAGCTTTAAATCGGTTTTCCTGAGCCTCAACCTGTGGGCTTGGCTCCATTCAACATTTTCTCCAGAGTTAAAAGTGCAGGAAAGCCATGGTGGAAACCCAAAATCTGAGATTCCGTCGTTTTGTTTTGAGACACAGAGCTTCAACAAAAAAGCCAAATTATCCTGACCCCTACAATCTCCCTGTATGCTTGCAATGCAAAATTCAGATTGCAAGTCTTGCTCTGCTCCTTCCAACTGCTTCCAAATTTTGTAACTCTGCAGAAAGCCTGTTTGCTGTGAGGATGTTCCCTCTATTACTGGCATCTTGTGCTATTTACAATCAAACAGTCTCTCCCATGGCAGAGCCCAATGGGAACAGGAATGGGGGAGCCCTGTGAGCCCCAGCATTGCCACAGCACCCCTGGAGCAGGATCTGCACTGGAGCTGGTCCTGCTGTGCCTCTGCAAACAGAGCAATTCCCGCGGCCGGCGTGTGGTTGGGTGCCTGTTAAGCCTCCCCCATGGAATTCATGTCTGATCAGCCGTGAGCTGACACAGAAGTGCTTTTTTTCAGTGTCACCGCTTTATCTAGCTCCCAAAAAAAACCCTCGCAGCCTTACTACCATCAACACCTTCAGCTGATAAATTTGGCTGATCTGGGCCCACGGGTTCAAAAGTTCTCGAAGGGAGGGATGAGGATATAAACAGAGCATGAGCACATAAGCTTCCTAAGGCAGTCGGGCTAAAAGGAGATTTGACTTTCTAAAGTGCCATGATACAGTCTACTAAGATCATTTCAAGACACAAGCGGAAGGCAATATGGGGATCACTGCCTCTGTCTGAGAAGCAACAAATAAATCCTTTGTACTACATAACCTGCAGACAGCTTTCATGGGAACACAAATAGAACATTTTAGGATGTAGGGAAAGGTGTCAGGCTGGGTTGGGGGTCTCTCAACAACTTGCCTCCGCCAAACCAAGCAGGTTTCAACAGACTGGATGGACGGGTGGAACAAAACTGCATGAGGTTCAACACGGTCAAGTGGCAGCGCGTCCTGCACTCGGGTCACAACCACCCCAGGTAGTGCTACAGGCCTGGGGAAGAGTGACTGGAAAGGTGCTCAGCAGAAAGGGACCTGCGGGCGCTGGCTGACAGACAGATCAATATGAGCCAGCAGCGTGGCCAGGTGGCCAATAAGGCCAAAAGCATCCTGGCCTCTATCAAGAGTAGCGTGGCCAGAAATACCAGGGCAGTGATTCTCTCCCTGTACTCGGCAGTGGTGAGGCTGCACCTCGAATCCTGTGTTCAGTTTTGGGCCTCTCAGTTCAAAAAGGACATTGAGGTGCTGGAGCGTGTCCAGAGAAGGGCAACCCTGAAGAAGGGTCTAGAAAACATGTCCTGTGATGAGTGGTTGAGATAACTGGTGTTGAGAAGAGGAGGAGGCTTGAGCCTCATTGCTCTCTACAACTGCCTGAAAGAAGGTTTCAGTGATGCGAGGGCTGGTCTCTTCTGCCATGTCTCGGGTGAATAGATGAGAAGAAATGGCCTTAAGTTGTGCCAGGAGAGGTTCAGATTAGATATTAGGAAAAATGTTTTCAGTGAGACCATGGTCAGGCACTGGAATAAGTCCCTAGGGAGGTGGTGGAGTTACTTTCTCTGGAAGTGGCACTTGGGCATATGGACTGATTACGGTGGTGCTGGGCTGAAGGCTGGACTAGATGGATGTTCTTAAAGGTCTCTTCCAACCTTGATGATTCTGCGAAGTCAGCAAATGGTGGAAAAAGTGTATTAATAACATTTAAAAGATGACTCTGTAGCCAAGAAGTTCCTATAGGTTGAGAGAAGGCTCAAACACCCTCAACATGTTGGAGGCACTGAGATTTCTGCACTAAACAGAAATGTGCTCTGTTACCCTGCCAGCATTATATATCCTTTCAGCACTGGAGACCTACTGATTTAGTAGCACCAGAGAGATTTTAAAACATAGAACAATACAGTCATGCTCTGAGATACCAGTGTGCTGATGTGCCTTGTTTACCCCAGTCCATGAGCAGGCGGGCAGCAGAGCCTTTCCATCAGGCTCAGTATCAGGTGTACTCTGAGGGCTCACTCTCTAACCACTTTGGGTCTCAGCTCCAGAGAGGCCTGGGAGATCAATCTCTGCTCTCTTCTTCCACACAGCACAGAAGGAAGGAAATCAGAGAAATAAAATTAAATGAGGGTAAACAGAGGATCCTGCTGGAGGTCAAAGCTTGAACCAGGGAGATGTATCCCAGAGGTGCTGCCTGATGAATCTTGGATGGGTCTTTCTCAAAGCCTTCCATGATTCCCTGGACAATGTAAACAGGCAGCAAACCCTAATTTCCACTGGGAAGATGGGGACTGCTGCAACGTGCTTGGCAAAGGCATTATCCAGTCCCCACCTGTACACAATATAGCTGAGAACCATTCATGCTGGCCCCAGGATGCAGCACCGCTGGCATCTCATCCCCATCCTCCTTCTGCTCCTATTCTGTTTACAAAAACAAGTTTGCACTCCCTGGTGTTATTTTTATACTGTGGTATGACTCCTTCCCAGCCAGTTACTCACATAATTACAGCCACCCCAAGATTATGTTAATGGTTTAAGTATCATGTTTAAATACAGAGGAAACAAACTGGAAGCGGGGTGCTGAGTGTTGTCTGCTTTCCCCAAATTACAGAACGATCCTCTACCATCACAATATCCCTATCCCTGCTGTAATTAACACAGTGCAGTCAAAGCCAGAAAATACAAATGGTGTTAAAAAGGTCTAATTTCCTTAAATAGGACAGCCTATTAGTGAACAAATTACATATTGCCCTTGGGAAACAAGGCAACACAACTCCACGTAACAGAGAAAGTTGATATAAAAACATTTTCTGGAGACTTTAGGTGTTACTATACTCAGTTCAGCCCCCAGAGGAGACATGGGGACGGGGTCTATACACTCACAAATAATGTTGTACTACAGCTCAGTCAACCCACAGTTTCTACCTGTCTCCCTTGCACTCCCATAGAAAGAGAAACTTTTCCTTGTGAAATATTGACAGAAACAATGCAAATTACGCATGAAGTTTGTTTTGGAGTTTTTCTCTGGTGAAAAAAACCAACAAAAACAAGCCAGGCTAAAACCAAACTAAAGATGTTCAGCTGGAAGAGTCTGGTAGATGCCAGGGAATGTGACTGCTGCTAAAGAGTGCTGTGTGGCCACAGGCTGCCAAGGAAGGGATGGGTTAGGAGAAAATCAGCATTTTTACAATCTTCCAGTTTTGGGGAAAGCTGGACTCCAAACAAGTCCATTTTCCTTGCAGGTGCATACTTAAAAGGGGGATAGCACTTCCAGTGCCTCCCATTAAGGAAAGCATAAGACCATCCCAATGGAATAATTTTTTTTAATCACCCAAGCCAGTGAAGCCCATAATTATTGCAGCCCTCCTGGGCTGATAGCTACCAGCCATTTATAGGGCAGCAGGGAGGTAAACACACCATTTACACATACATATATAATTTTATTTCTCTATTAAATATTCATCTCTAAAGGATTTCCCAGCACGCACAGGATGAACAGAGTCCCTGTGCAGCAGCCACCACCCAGCACCGGCTGTGCCACTGGCAGCTCCCAAATACACCTGGTGGGTTTCACCTGGCACTTGACACTCCACCTGCTGCTCCCTTCTGTAGCTTCAGAAAATAGTAATTTTTATTATTATTATCCTGGTTTTCTTCTTCTACCTGCACAATGCCACTTTTTTTCATTTCTTTATCTTAAATACCAAAAAGTTTCCAAGTTAATCTGGCTATTTCTCAGCTTGTGGCACACTCATCCCTGTGTTTATCGGCCATTCCCTTCCCAAGCCCTCTCAGGACCAGTAACAGATGCCTAAAGGCCTATTGCCACTGACTTGAATGAGCACATTTGTGCTTTTATGGAGACTCCAGTGTATGGCATCACATCCACACCAGTGGGGAAGATCCTTTAATTCCTGGGATGCCAGTGGATGCCACCAGATGTCCTGTAGCAAGCTGTTATCTCAGAAATCATGTTTCCCCCCAAAATTGCTCTCATCCTATTTTCTTTCTCAGAGGAACAAATAAAAACTCACAGCTTTGGCTTAAATTAACTAAGTGGGAGTTATACACGACTTCAGAAACAAATGCCAATTTGTAGAACATTGCTAAGCCAAACAGAGGGGCAATTATTATTATAACAATAACAAGCTTCTCCAAAGCACAGGAGTCAAAGCAACCCTCGCCCCAGCATTTTGCAGCAGCTGGTTTTGCAGGGATAAATACGGCCCTGTGGGCAGTTCCATCTGCTGGCCCACCAGAAATGGCAACACTGGGGAAAAAAAAACCCGACACAAAAACTCCCTACATCTATGTTTTACTCCAGAGATGACACATTCAGCCTCCCAGCTGGCTTCTAAATCGCTCAGCCTCCCAGATTTATGTGAAAAGTTACTTAAAAATACTTCTTACCATTAGCTGGAGGGGGAGAAAAGAAAGAGCATCTTCTCTGAGACTACTGAGAAGCCCAAAAGTTTATTGCAAAGGGATGTAAAGGAACCTAACCAGGTTATAAAGCAGAAAATCCTGACAGCCTGAGACCAGTTTTTTTACGCCAAAAGTTTCCTTCTGTGAATCCAGGCCCAGGATATCCAGCAGGTCAACAGAAACACTGGAGCCCCTGGTTAGGAAGTGCCTTCAGAAGAATTCAAGCAACATTTGCTCCTTGGTTTTGCACCACTGACTGACAAATCCCACAACAGCACCTGTGTCAGATTTTCACAGAACCCTTGGGACCAAAGCACCCCACAATCTCTTTGTGTGACATCCTTTGATTTATGAATGCAGCCTTTTCTTTCCCTTCCCAGAGACAGGAAAATACCACAAATGAGATTTTAATGGAAGTGTTGTTTCTGGTGAAACTAAACCAGAAACAACCACAAACCCCCTACACACGCGTTTGGGTGCCCTGGAAACATCGCTTTTGATTTCAACAGTTTTGGGGCAAGGTGCAGCCCATGCAAACAAAACTTTCTGCAAACAGGCAAAAAGCAGTGGCTAAAGGTGGATGTTGCTGAGCTCTGTCCTCTGTGGTTGAAGCTCGGCTGCAAAGGATGAAAATATGCACATGTAACTCCCCATATGTTAAGATAAGCAAATACCTAATTGCCAAAACTCTGAAGTTGCTGCCAAAACCTCGGGAGATGACTTTGTGCTGAAATCATGAAATCTCTCAACAAATCCTGGAATAGCTGAGGTCGTTGGGTTGTCTATAGCTGCTGCCCTTTTCCTATGAAAGCATAAATTCTCCCTTAATTGAATTTGACAATTGAAAAGTAAAGAGATTTAAAATAACAAATGGTTCCCCAGCTCTCCCTGCAGCAAGGTTAGAGACACTTAATTGAACTTTAGCATAGCTGCCAAACCAGAAAACCAGCAAATAAGAAAGCATTGGGAATACCTGCATTTATTAAGTTAGTAACTCATCTTACTCCAGGAACAGCTCTGCACTGTCAAACTTTTTTCCTCTTTCAATCGCAGAAAACCCAATGAAAACCCAAAACTCTTTGGCACTACAAGGACTGAGGAGGTACCTAAAGAAACGGCCATGGCAGGTGGCAACGAAATGTCTCCATAAAAATATTCAGGAGACCAGAGCACGATTTCCCTGTGTCACAGGGGATATTCCACTTGAGCCACTTCCATATAAAATGGAAACAACACATGCCAAGCCAGGAGGTAATTTCACCCCCCCATATGTCACAGGTGACGAGATGGATCCTGGAACAGATTTGGGGTCAACCTTGGCTAGATGATTTTGAAAAACTGGAAAGGATGCGGGAGACAGCTGTAAAAAATACTGGAAGGGAGAAAAATATAAAGAGAAACATGGAGCTCAATCTTCAGCTTTTCTAAAGACAACTGAGAGGTAACTTGATTATAGCATAAAACCCCCTTCACAAAGGAAAACACAGTGCAGGAAAAGGGCTTTGTTATATCTCTGCAACAACGAGTAAAAGGAATCCCTGGCTGGAAGCTGAAGGCAAGGAAAAGCCAACAAGGAAAGTATTTTTATGATACGAATCATTAAACTCTGAAACAGGCTATGAAATAGAGCAGCAAAGGTTTAATTTCTCGGAGATGCCGTGTGAAGCCTGGACATCTTCCTGCACAGGGAAGTGCAGTCAGACACAGCGTGCCCTGTGCTGAGAGGAGCAGGTGGAAACAGAGCTGCTCACAGAGCACTGGAGCGAGGACAAAGATGATTCAACAGTCCCTTCTGGCTTGGCTTTCTGAGTCAACGTGAAGCAACGAACCCGGCGCCTCATGTGGACAGGGAGAGAGGCACAATATCTACTGGAACATGCTCAGCCTCAGGAAAATGGAATAAGTCTTCTTTTCAAAAGCCAGTTTCCAAGAAACTTGGAAATACGGGTAGTGTTATGTTCCGAGTCTTTCAATACAGCTGAAATTATACTAGGTAATAAGGAAATATGTACTCAATATGTCTTAACAGAGAGCTAATCACTGCCAGAGAGGTTCAGGCCATTGCTTTTGGTGCCCCAGACTCCTGGCAGCCTTCAACGCGCCTTTGGCAGAGATGAAGCAGATCCAGGTACCCTCACAAACCTCTCCTTGCTGCTCTTGGGAGCCAGCTCACACTCCTTGGCTTGGTTGGGCTTTCGTCAAGGCAATGTTAAGGGCAGTAGATTGCAGCAATTTCCCTTCTTTGCTTTCCCACTTGCAAAGTAATTACTGAGGGATATTAAAACACATAAGGGAAAAAAAAACACGCATTTGTGCTGAATTTTTTCTCCTCCAAAAATCAGACGATGTTTTCCCACACAGCAAAAAGAGCATCTCTTATGCTACTTATTAATGTTTAAACATGTTTATTTTCAAGCAATGGCAGAGCTCTTTGATAAGTAATGAGCCAGGTAAAATAAAAATAGCTAACAAAGGAAAACAAGATTGTTAGGCTTCTCCTCTGTCAATCCATTCTCAGAAGTCAAACAATTAAAGGGGAACGTATCCATGCTGGAAAACCTTAGTGAAACTCAAGAAATGACAGTTTTGAGGTAGGAAACCCTTGGAGCTACAGCCTCCTCCTGACCTTGCTATGGGTTGCTCAATAATTTGGGCACCAGGTTTGCCACTGATGCCTGGCTGAGAAGGAACACTGATCCACTGAGCCTTCCTTGGGAACAGCAGGGCTACACTTTGTGCTCAGCTTCAGCACTGCACCACTGGGATCTCTGCTTAGAGATTCACTTTAAGAGCTCACATTTTGCAAAATACTTGCTCATTATCACCAACTAACCAGTGATTAAATAATCATACACTTTAATCTCAGATACTAGACAGCTTCCTTTGCCTGGTCTCTGAATTAAAGGGAGGTATTTTCCTATGTTGGGCAGCAGCTTCACAGGACCAACAATTCACAGTAGTCACATGGAGCTCTCACAATGCACTGAAATCTATTTCTATCTTCCCTCACTGTGTCTCAGCTCTCAAAGGTAGGTGGCTATCAGGTAACAGTACAACAGCTCACCCAGTGTAGTTCATCCAAATTTTATGACACAGATACAAAGCACTTTGCAGAGGTGACTTAAAGCTACGGGTGCTTGTACTGAACCCCTGCAATGTTTGCAATGATTCAAAATGATTTAATGGCACATCTGGTTTGGGTTTATGCTTTTCTAAGCAGCGGGAACCTGGAGAAGCAAGTGTATGAGATTCCTCTTCTACTCTGAGCCCACTTCACAATTTCCATGCCAAGGGCAGACTCTGCCCTACAGAGGCATGGGAGGGATGCATGGAGGGATACTCTCCAACCCACCCACTGGTCCAGCATAACAAGTTTTGTAGGAACTCCAGCAAGGTACTGCTAATGACAACCAATAACGAGGCAAATAAATTAATATATTCCAGTGGGGATTTCCAAAGAGCCCTACAGGAACGAGATCAACCTGAAATGAATTCCAATGGAAGCTGTAGTGCCAGCCTAAAGAAAGATCCTGCTGTTTCTGCCACCACCACACTGGTTCCCTTAGAGCTCTGAAACAAGGACCTGATCCCTGGCCCAGCAAAGGCTGGGATTCCAGCAGTAGGACATATGGTTTAGGAACAGGATTGCATAAAGGTTTTGTCTGTGGCTACTAACTGTGGTACCAAGCGACACGGAAGTGTTTTGTGAAGCAGCTTGTCTTCTCCCCGGCTACAAAGCGAACTCATGTCCTAATACAGCCCCTCTAACACGTTTAAGCTTGGTGCCCAAAGTAGGCAGTTAGTCCTGCCTAACTATTGCAGAGGTTTGTGCTTTGCCTAAGGCTTAGCTCCACTAAAGCCCTCAAACAAAGCTTGGAATACCATTGCTGCAGTGCACAGGATTAATGTTGGTCCTTCGGCAGGGGGGTGAATGTCATTTGCAGAACTATACTAAATCCTGATTTGAATTTAGATGATGTTTTTAAATAAGAAACAAGTTCAGAACTTTCTCTAGGAATCTGTTACTTGGATAAACCTTAATAAGTCATTAAATACAAGTTACTATTAGAAAAGTCCTCAGAATGCAGTGCTGGCTGTATAAAATTAATAACAACAATAATAAAGATAGGAAGATCACTTCTAGAGAATAATGACTTCTGACTGCATATTATGGGCACAGCTGATGTATTCAGAATGGTATGACAGTATTAATGAGCCCTAGATCAGCACACTCCATCTACAAAATACACTCCCTTTCTTCATGAGCAGAGGAAGAGGAATAGGAAAGGAGGAGGCTCTACCTGGAACTGGGAGAGGGAAGTCCTTGAGGCAGACTGGATCAGGACAACAGGGGTGAGGAGATAGCAAAATCCTGTGGCTGTTCCAGCCAAACTCTCTCAGTGTTGATAACTGGTGTTGTGTGCCCTCTGCAATTCCTCCTGCAGCCCATGGGTGGTAACAAAGCTCAGGAGACGCCCCAGAATCTCCTGGATGCCCCATCACCACCATCCTCAGGTGCTCCAGCAGCATCACCAGACCACGAGACTCCTTCCTAGGCCCTGGTTTATTCTGGCTAATTTTTCTAAATGTAGGCACTATGAGATATTTACAATGGAGGAGAGAAAAAAACTAGTTGATTTCATACCAGCTTACATTGATGTATCTACTCCAAAATTACAGGAAAACCTTCACATTCATACTTTTCCTTGCACTGAGATGATGAATCTCCAACAAATCTCTTTAAACCAGTGGCGAGTTAAAAGACAGTCCTACATTTATCTAGAAGGTGGTGGTGGGAAAATTTCCAAGGAGTGGAAAGGAAGTTTGGCATCTTAAACTGGATTAGCACCCAGCCCACATCTTTACATGGCTCAAAGCATGAGGAAGGCTTTTTCCAGGGAGAGAAAGCGGCAGCTGCACCAAAGAATTAAATTTAAAATACATTTACTTTCAAAGTGGGCGAAAAATGTCTCTTAACTCCTAATCTTTCATATTGAAGACTTGAGTAAAATGGATGTTCTTTTCTTTTAAAAAGTCATGCAATTCAGTGTGATCCTTCCCAGTAGGCTGCATCTGTTTTAAATATTTGCATTCAAAATGGGGAAATCACTCCCTCCTCCCCTTTAATTTTATCTAGAATTATGATCACTCCATTTGCTTAAAGATATCCTGAACAGAGCAGCCTCAGAAAACCACTGTGTTAATCCGACAATCTTTGGCATCCTTCAGGATACATCTCATTTGGGAGATGCCATGGAGGGACTCGGTAGCTGTGGTCTACCCAGGCAGCAGTAGTATAAGAAGGGACAGGAGCCTGCAAACAGAATTTAGGGCTGATGAGCAATTTGGGCGGTTTTCTGTCTTTCTGGCTCATCCATCACAGTAAAACCCACTGAAATGCTCAGAGCAAAAGGCACTCAAGCAGATTTCGTGGAGCAGATCAAGCCTTGCTGAGGAAGGGTAGCATTCCCTAAGGAAACTGGGGCCAAGCTTCTGGCTTGGAAAATTCATACTGTTACAAGAAAGAGTTAAGAGCAGAGATAAAGGAAAGCCAAAAAGCACATCCCAGGGCAATGCTGCTTCTGGGAGAGAAAGCTATAAAATTCTGTAATTTCAAAGATAAAAATTCAGTAAGATTTATAAAAAGAGACAAACAGTCCTTAGCAAATCCCACTGAAGAGGGGTATATAAAAATAGTACAGCAGACAAATGTCAAACACATCCATATTTTTAGATAAATGGAAAACCACTCAGAACCCAAATGATCATCAAGAAAGCAGTTTATTGCTACAACTGGCTACAGACAAATAGGTACTGCACAACTTTTTAGGAAAAAGACTAACAATATGGTGCAGATGATATGGAAATACAGAGCAGGGACAGTGCTGGTTGTCAAAGACAGCTCAAAGCTGGAGAGGGAAGTGAACTAATGGTACCAGCATAACCCCAGTGAGTTGCAATGTCATGCCCAATTCCAGGCAGCACAGCAGAGATGTGTCAGCACAGCTGCCTGAGCAGTGGCTGCGATCCAGTTGCCAGCTCTCCTGCTCTTCCTTCATGGGCAGCAAGGACAGAAAATCCCAATGACTTCCATGCTGACTGGGTGACCATCTTGATAGCCTGTGGCTGTAGTTCCTGAACCTTCTGACACTGGAAGTGACTGCTGCTCAGGAAAAATTACAAATAAAATGTCAATTTAAATTCAGCGCTGGCAAACACAAAGCGACTCCCCGGGCAGGGACAGCAACCTTCACTTTGCAGGCACAACAACAGGCCTTCAATTAACTTAAAGATCGGGAAAGAAATCTTGAAAGCCTTACAAACAGTTCCCTATAAACATTCATCAACCTAATGCTCTGCAGGAATTAAGGTGAAAATACAAAGTTAAGAAACGTTATGAGAAGGAGAGGGGGAACAAAAGCAGCAAATAACCCGACGGGAAAGCACCGACTGTGCCGAGGGTCAGGCTCCGGCTGTGCCTCCCTGGGGATTTGCTGCAGCTTGTTGAGCTGTACCAGCAATTTTTCTATTGACCAGGTGGCTTATCTTGGTACACTACTGTCATGCTTGTACAGAGAGCAGTAACAGGCAGGTATTCTACAGAAAATGAAGTATTGATGATCCCAGTGCAGTCTGGGGGAGCAGAGGAACAGCGGCACAGTGTGATAGACATGGGGACACCCAGCCGGGGCGTGGGATGCCACACAGAGGAGTGCAGGTGTGGGAAGACGGGAAACGGGACACAGGAGGATACTGGACACGCCACAGGCAACACTGCAGACATAAACAGTTTTAGGGGCAGCAGAGAAAATAAGCAGCAAGGACCTGATGTGCTTAAGAGGCTCCATGTACACTAAGTACAGATCCGAAGTGCAGATGTTGACTCTAAGAAAGACAAGGTAAAAGCATGCTGGGAAATACAAATGGATTTATTATCCCAAGTGCATCCTAGAGCCCAGTGGAAGAAACCACCAACCTCCACCTCCTGCTTCTCCCAGGAAGAAAAGCCACCATCAGAATCATGCTCCTCCTGGAGGCAGCATGGGACACCGATGACTCACTGACTTTTCTCTGTAGATGTTTTTAATACTAAGAGCAGTCAGGGCTAGAATTAGAAATGCTTTATTGGAGAAGAGGCATTTTTGAATGTACATAAGGGTCAATAAGGCGAAAGAGGGCAAAAAATCCCTGCAAGACTGTAATTTCCATCTAAAAAATTGGGGTTTATCTGAATTTGAATTAAACCCACGCTTCTGTTGGTTGCACCTCAGTTTCTGGGCAGGCTTTGGTTTGCAGGGGAACCAAGAAAGAGAAGAAGAAACCCCCAAATTTATCCCAGTTCCACTCTGCTTTTCTCCAGGGAGCAGTGGAAGGATGAACAGAGAAAGGTATGGATGTTAGAAACAGCGACATTTAACTTATTACTGAGATCTCCTGTAGCAGGATTTTTATTTTTCTATACCAAGTAGCTGGCCTAATAATAACCACTTCTTCAGAGGGTTAAGATTTCAATTACACTGACAATACATTCTGAGCTTTGCAAATAAGATGCATTTCCTTCTGCTTGTAACATTTCAAGTGCAACGCTGCACTAGATAGTGACTTACAAAAAATTTAACATTCCTCCAGAACCTCAGACTCGATGGCCTCAAGGATGATGGCCAGCACAGCAAAAGGGCAGCAAGTCTGGAGATTTCCTTATTTTCATAAGCAGGACACAAACCCCATTTCCCTGTGCTTCACTTTCACTGGTCACAGAAGGATAAAAAATGCAGTGACTGCAAGAAGAGCTACAGAGACAAAAGAGAAAATAATTTCTTAACCCCTAAACCATCACTGCGACCACACTGAGGACAAGAAGCAGCCTGCCAGGATACAAGAACGAAGTTCCTCTTTCAGGAGGGTATTTGCAATAGCACTCAAGGACTGAAGCTGGGAGATTAGCTGGCCATTTTATGTAAGAAAGATTGCTTGAATAATCAGTTTTTCTGATGTTGCCATGTCTTTTCATTTGTTAGTGTGGAGCATAATTGCTTCTTGTAATGCTGAATTACTTTAAATTAGATGGAAAGATGGTCATTGCAAAGATAATTCTGAACATTCCCATTCAAAGTTGCAGGTTTAAAAACACGAGCTGAAATGCGATGGAATGGTTAATGTGGGAGCAGACGCTTCATTTGTCCCTTTTCTTTTGTTTCTTCCTTGCTACATGCTTTTAAGTTACCCCAGTGTGTACATCCATGGGAAATGAAAAGCACGAAAATAAATACATTTATCTAATCAACCCCTTTTTGCTGGAGCTGAAAGCCTTCAGCACAGTCTACGCCAGTGATTAAGCCCAGATTACACTAAAACAAATTTGCCATGTCACTCCTAATACTTCTATTTGGCAGTGACCCAAATATTTTGGCTTGTTTTTATCCTCTCTCCAAACACAGACCAATGTCAGACTCACCCTGGCTGGAGGGGCCTTCTGTGCTCCCTGTTTGTAGCAGGACCAGGGCACGTTGCAGCTTCAAAATCTCCAAGGGGAGAAACGGGATTTGTTCTTCCACCACCTGCAAACTTTCTACACGTAGGAGCTATTCATAACACTCCTCAAAATCACTGTTTGATCACTGCAGCAACCAAAATGACTGTTTTTCAGCCGATTCAGCTGAGCTTTGTCACCAGGCAGCTCTCCTCTCTCTGTTTTACCCCTCTTTCCAAAATCCTTGCTCTCATACGCCTTTTCTTCCCACCAAAGGACTTCCCATATTCCTGAGGGCACCTACCACCCTGACTGCAGGAATTTTGCAGTTGGTAGTTATACACCAGGGTACTCAGTGGTGGTGCCTTTTATCCGGACATGCAAAGCCCTCTCGTTTCAGCGCAGAGGCCCCGCAGAGTCCGAGGGGCGAATCCTGCCAGCCAGGAGCCGGGAGAAAGCTGCCACAGAAAGGGTGGAGGAGGCAAAGAGAAGAGACTCCAGCATGCCACCTTTGATCGACAAACAACTTCAGCCACTTGAAAACTTAAGGAGGGTTCAGGGTCGTTTCCTCCGCCAGTGCTCTCTGCTTTCAGCCCGCGGGTGATGAGACGCTGCTGCCGAAGATGACGCATCGGGGAGAGGAGATTTTAGTAACTGGGGCGGAGGAGGAGAAGCAGCAAGTGGTGAGTGGGGGAAGAAAAGAAGCCTATATAAAGAAGCAAAATTCAGAAACAGTCAATGCTTTCTTAGAAAAGAGAGAAATGTAAGAGGGAAAGAGCAAAGTTCAGGAATTTTGGAACCACCTGATACATTACAGCAGACCCAGCCACATCTTGAAACAACACTCATCCTGCGGATCAAAGTCAAAACTAAGACATGTCCATCCCACCACCTTTCTCAATTGGAATCAAATTTTCAGGCCCTGAGCCCACATTATCACAAAATTACAGAATTGTTGGGTTTGGAAGAGACCTCTGAAAATCATCCAGCCCAAGGCAGGGTCACCTGGACCAGGTGACTAAGGAACATGTCCACGTGAACATCTCCAGAAAGGGAGACTCAATGCCCTCCCTGGACAGCCTGTTCCAGTGCTCTGCCATCCTCAACATAAAGTTCTTCCTCGTGCTGAGGTGGAACTTCTTGTGTTTGAGTTTATGGTTGTTGCTCCTCATCCTGTCACTGAGCACCACTGACAAGAGTCTGGCACCATCCTGTTGGCACCCACCTTTGAGGTACTTGTGTGTATTGATGAGATCCCCTCTCAGTCTTCTCTAGACTAAACAGGCTCAGCTCCAGCAGTCTCTCCTAAGAGAGGTTATCACAGAAGTCAGGAGTCCAGTGGTCTCCCAAGGTCTGAAATTCAAGGGAAGTGTTTGCACTGAGATCAAAGCTCTACTGGGCAGAGGCACTGGCCTCAACAGGAGAAGGTAACTGCACCAGGCGTCCCCAGCAAAGCACCAAGCCCCTCTACAATTTCTGCTTTTCAAACGGCACTGAAAAAACTGAAACATTACCAGATCTTCCAGCATGGTCTTCAGAAATGTAGAACTGGAAAAATACTTAACAGTGGGAGCTGATGGACCGAGGAACCCAACTGGCTGCATGTCTCATCCCGTAAGAACTCTCTGTGGGTCTGGGGGCTCCTGCCTTGCTCAAAGTTTGCACCAGCAGATACTGAGAGATAATAAACGCAGAAACAACTGCTGCTCAATCATGTGTATGAAACAGCACAGAGCTGCCTGTATATGCAAAGGCTCAAAATTAAAAGTCAGCAACTTCTACTGCTCCTTGATTTTGGCAGGTTTCACTTTCCCACTTGGCATCGTTCCTTACAATGTCTTTGGTAAAAACCAAGATAACAGTCTTGATCACCAAGCACTTGTTTTTCGTAAACACGCATGTGATCTCATCAGATCGGTAATCCAGTACCTGCTGCACATTTAATCTCTCCGTGACCGTGCAGAGAATTTACCCAAGTTCTGCAGAGCCCACAGACCCTGCCCTTCAACCTGCATCCCACCCACCCCAGAGCCTGCTACATGCTGGCTCATCTTTCGTGCTAGCGGCTTGTTTTCTCATCCATTCACACAATTTGCTTCCAAGGCTGGGTTTTACTGGCACAGATCCCCAAAATGTCTTCCCAAACACATACAGTAATGCTAGGAAAGCCATCATGACAGATAACAGTGCTCATGCCAAGTATAAATCATCTTTAACTCATGCTTTCTTTAACTCTGAGTGTGTTTTCTGCAATTTAGAAATATAACTAACCACAGGTTCCCAATGTCTGCCTTTGAGAGAGAAAGGAGTGGGAGGAATCTGTCCTCAATCCATTAAGGTACAAACGTATAGACCTCTGTTTAAATCAGTTTGAGTATTTATACTAAGACAGCTGAAGGAACTGAGACCTGGCTCACCCTTGGACTCAAGTCTGGAACCACACAATTGGAAAACCAGCACATTCCCATGGCATATCAACTAACTCATGGCAACAGGGGCCCTGACAGAAGACAAACACAAGGTTTCTTAGACAAGCTCCTCCTTCGGTGGTTTACCTTCTCACTTGTCCCAAAGTCAATTCTACATTAGCTTTCTGTTTTCATTGACAGTATCCAGCAGAAAATTCTCTCAGAAGCTAAGCCACCCTTCCCAAACTTCATTCCAGCTCAAATACCTTCAGTCCAGGCACAACTGACTTTGCACATAATTTCCTGAGACTCCCCTTCCCTGGAGCTGTACAATACTAATGGGAATCAATACTCTACAACCCTTTAGAAAAAGAAGAAGCCACTAACTGTTAATTAACCTGAAAGACCCTCAGTCGAAATCCCCTCCTGGCAGGGCTCTGCTCCCTATCCATTCCCACCGCCCCCAACACCAAACACCTGCTGCTCACTCGCAAATACAGAGCCACCAGCTTTTACAGGAATCTGACCTAAGTCTTCCCTGAATAAGAGATGAAAAAGCAATTTCATAACACATGCAATTACGAACGCCAGTAACAGCTCACTTCCCATTCCCAAGTAACACTCCCATTTCACACAGAATAACTGGGGGAAAAGGCATGGCCTTTACATGGCCTCACGACGGACGGTAGCAAAGATTTACTAGCAAAGGGCAGTAGTGAAGTCTTCTAACTCTAAAGTTTTACAGCTCTTACATAATAGGCTATCATGCATTTACTAGCACGCTGTGAAGCACTGCCATAAATATTTAAACAGCAATGACAAAGCGAGAGAGCTGTCAGTCGCTCCCTCGTTTCTGGTTTTCGCTGCTCACTCTCCTGGGCCCACGGTGAGGGAAGTATTGATGTGCAGAAAACAAAAGCACTACATGTGAACCAAACCAGATGCAGATCCCTGACGTTCAACAAAGCAAAAGGGACTTTAACTTGTTATTAAAAGGACTTTCTACACTGGGGCCTCTTACGGTCATTACGGCCAAGCTTGTCATCAGCGGGGCTCCCCTCCCCACACACTTGCCTGGCTGCATTAGTTATTACTTGATAGCTTTATAGTATTATTTGAAGCTTGCTATTTACCTAGTTACACAAGACCCAGAGGCTTAGACCCTGCTCTCTGCCTGGGCTGCAAATCTCTGCAACTACCTCCAAAATAGCCCAGATTTTATGACCCATTACGCTTAATGACAAATCCTTGGATTTATGTTCCGGGCTAGTGAGCAATGAGAGATCAAGGCTTAAGCTTTGATTTATCTGCGGGCCAAGGGAGATAATTATTTCTATAATTTTATTTTCTCCATCATTTGCTGTAATGACTGCAATGCTTTGCTATGACATCATAGCGACTTTTACTGTTATCTACGTCAAAATCAATACCACACTTGGTCCCTTCACAGATTCTCTCACCAGGATGGGAACATTGCTGCAGCAGCAAATCCAGCTACAGACTAGCTCACTCCAGATCCTCCTGGTGCATGGAAGGCAACGGTTTCCAACCTGCAAATACTGTTGGAGGTGGGGCAATGGTCTGGAATGAAGGCTGTTCTGCTTGGAACCGGTTTTGTGAATTAACATGCTTAATATGGCAACAGTGCCTGGAGTTGAGGTAAAGTTTGCTTCATGGTGCTTGAAATCCAGAACCATGGAAAGAGCAGAGAGTACTTTGGAGAGATGCTACTCAGCATAGTCCAGTATCTGCATTGATTATAAATCTCCTGCTTTAGCAGTTTCTCTGAAAATCCCAATGCCTCTGGCACCTGGGGCATCCAAGAAAACCTCCAATTCACTCTCCAAATCTACTTTAAAAGACATACAGAGAAAATTAAATGCCCTGTGTTGTAGGCAAAGGTGTTGAGAAACGGTCCATAAGAATCACAAACATTCATGCAACTGAGTTTCACACTTGCCTGGCTTTAACATGCTCGTCACAAAGCCAGGCTCCGCACATTTTAGAGCTGGCCCAAGGCTAGTTACTCACTTCAGCAAGGACAGGTGGGTGCATCACGGAATGACAGGATGAGAGACTGGAAACAGGTTAAAGAATATCATGGTATTACAAAGCTAATCGTGCCCAAAAGTTATTTTCTTCAAAGATCATAACATCTATTTGACTATGCTGCACAGGTGCACTAACACTACTTAAGTAATGGTGAGAAAGGATAGAAAAAGTAAACATCAAAGGGCAAATTTTAAGCCGCTCAAATTTACAGAGTGAAGAAGATGCCTAATGTAATAAAGGGAACTTGTCAGGGGAATGGTGCATCATCCAATCTTTGTCTTGATTGACAGCTTGACAGTCTTTCACCTGTTTTAAAAAAAGTATTTAAAAAGCATTAGTTAGCAATTATTGCCAATTTTCCTATTAAGTCCATGGAAAAATAGCTGCAGTTTAATTTCTAGCTAAATCAGGACAGTTGATTGTTTTTCTTCCTCACACAGAATTGGAAATTGAAGAGAAACAGTGAGACGCTGTTAGATGAGTACGACAGATACCAAAAAGCAAAGGAAACAAGAAATTGTGTAAGACTAAAAATGGCAAAAACAATGGAACAAAAACACAGAGGCTCTCTAACCCTCAGCTAAAGGTCTCTCCCAAGTAGCAGCACCAACAAAATACTGTGGATCAAGTCCCACCAGATGCTGAGGAAAAAGTCAAAATGCATCTTCCAGCAGCAGTTTGTAATAAACGTTATCCAGAAAGGTATTGGGCTTCTCCCATCGCACACACAATCCCAGGTACCTGCTGCACTGATGACGCCCAAATTCAGACTGGACTGCCCAAGAAGAAAGAAGCCCTGGCTTCAACTTGAGTTCACAAGAACAGAAGGCTTTGGGGTGACCTCACTGCCACCATCCAGGGCCTGATGGAAGGCAGAAGGATGGAGAGAGACTGTTTGCAAGTGCCTGGAGTGACAGGACATGGGGGGGTGGATTCAAACTGGCAGAGAGCAGGTTTAGATGAGATCTTAAGAAGAACTTCTTCCCTGTGAGGGTGGTGAGGAACTGAAATAGGCTGTTCAGACAAGTTGTGGACGTCCCATACATGGGAATGTTCAACACCAGGCTGGATGGGGCTTTGAGTAACCTGGTCTAGTAGAAAGTGTCCCTGTCCATGGCAGTGGGGTTGGAACTGGATGATCTTTAAGGTCCCTTTCAACCCAGGTCATTCTAGGATTCTATTCTATGATTCATTACAACAAACCTTTCTCTTGGAAGGAAGCAGCTCTGCTGATATGCAACACATTCCATACTCTTCTTCCCAAAAAGAGGAAAAAACCCCATTTATTGTTAGTCTGTTAAACAAAGTCACTTTTCAGCTAGCAGTGCTCTGCATCAGCATCTAAATTATTTATTTCATGCCTTGTACTTCCTAAGTATTTGAAAAAGCCCTACTTGTTCTCCTGTGAATCTTGACAGTGCTAAGAGTCGGTTCCCAAAGAGACTGGGTAGGGAAAGCACCAATGTGGGATGGATGTTGCAGTTTCAGTGGTTTCTGTACTGTATCTCAAATACAATGGAACATGCTTGTGTGCCTTATAAAAGCCCCGCCCCAGTACAGTACTTCCCTTGCTTTCCAGGTCAGGACTCGACTCTCCCCTCCATCCAAGAGAAGGCTTCTTCTGTCTCACCCCTCGGAATAAATCCTCCATGGCATATGGGCACGTGGTTTTGCACGTGTTTCCCCAAGCACTCTTTAGGGTCTGTATTACACCATCTGCTTTTAACTGAGCCCTGTCATCAATACTCCGTTTTGGCAGGAGAGCTACTGGCAATAACTACTTTCCTTCATTGCCAACCCCTGCCTGACTTCCAGTAGGATGGGGCTCTTTCCATCGAGCCACACGACTGCAGTAACAGACATCCATACACGGGATTTATCCAATTTGTTTGCTTTTCTACTTCTCATCCTTCATTTACTGTCCTAAAAATGTCAGAACAGAGAGCAGAACTTAAAAGGCAATCACCACCTGCAACCATTGCAACAACACTAAACTATTTTGGCAGCCAGGCCTCTCTCAACACTTGCTGACAGGGCCCATATCCCTCATGCTGGGAAGGTGCAATACAGTCCCCAGATTTCAGCTGCACCATTTCAGATTCCTGTGTAAAACACGGGAGCACCCAGAGATTTCCTAGAGCAGCCGATGGCTTAAATTACAGCCACTGCCTTGGCACTGGAGCACTTCTCAGCAGCACACTCAACTTTATGTTTCCAACATTAAACCCCTAGTAATGCTGCTTCCTCAAACCCTGCCAGCACATCCCACGGCATGGATGGTGCCTCCCAACCAGCCACCCCCCTAACAGCATTGAGCTCCACAAACTTAACACTTTGTTCCCAGCTGCAGTTCAGCCACGGGATTTTCTGCCCTTTGACTATTTTTCCCCTGGCACAAAAAGCATAAAAAGGAAGTAGTTTTGCTATTTGGAAAAGAGGAGTTCAGTGCCTGCACTAGAGAAAAATTCATGCACCATTATTCTTTCCTGCCTGCTTCAAAATCTAGGATAGAGGCACAGCTCTGGGCGCATTTACCTTGTTCTCATCTTGCTCTCAGGAAAACCCGTTTCTTCATCCCAGAGAATCACCCTTCCCTACAAACACAAAACCAAATAACCCCCCCAAAGCCTGTGAGAAATGCTGCAAATCTGTTGCTTTTGGGGTCTTACACTCAAGTAGGAGACAAGTTATAAACATGCAAAGCTGGGTTTCTGTGGCCTTGGCAAGATTTGGTCAAAAAAATAAACCATTTAACCATTCTGACCGTTTGCTTACATTTTATGAAGTGCCCATCAACAGCATTTTGAACTATATCTCATTTCCATGTCCTTTGGTAGTACCTTAACAGCACTTCCATAAGCAATGTGCAGAAGATGCATCAAAAATCTTTTAAATGTATTTATTTACATGGCCCAAACAACCCAATATGGCATTAAGCATTGTTTTCATAATCCTGTAAAGTACTAAAAGCCTCCTGGGACAGATCAAGCCTCTTCAGCTCAGGACTAGAACGTTCTGCACCTTTGGAAAAAATTAAAACTAAACACCTAAAGTGCTTTTCAGAAGCAATTATCATAATCCCTGCTGTTACCCAGAGGGAAGCAGTGGCACGCAGAGGTTAAATAACTTCTTGGAGGTGGCTCAGCGAGCAGCACAGGCTGGATTAGAGTCACCATGCCTCCTGACTTCCAGCTCCAAGCTCAGCCCAGCACCTTAAATAGCTGCAGTGCAAGTAATTAGCTCTGCCCTCCGAGCACACAACTTAACTTGGAGAACAGGAAACCTGGAGATTTACTTAATGATACGAAACTTTCTATGGAGAATCCCCAGAAATAAAACCTTAACTTTTAACAACTATGACCTGACCAACCTGTACGAAGGTGGAGGGGAAGGTGCTGTGCAGATTTTACTGCCACCAGCGTGGGATGAGTGAATTATTCACAGGCAGCAGAGCGTGTCACAATAAAAGGTTCACAGGGGCCATCACCAGATCCTTCTCGTGGCATTTATTCATTCCAGGATTTGTTTGTTGGCATTTCTTTTGTCCTCTCCTTTGTCACCGGGGCCCTCTCCATCCTTATCTTTGTGGGGTACCTTAACTTCCGGGAAACCAATGAATTCTTTGCTAAGGGAGTGGTTTAGTGACATTGACATTTTTATTTACATTTTTGTTTTCCATTATTGGGTATTTTTAAAAGGATATCTGACATATGTGGTTTTCTCCCACCAGAGGGGATTGTGTGTGTCTACTTTCACTACCCCCTTGCCTACAGCTGCAGTACCTTTTACTTCTTCAGCTGCCTCTAGCAGGGAACAATAAATCTAAAACACAGTCGGAAAAAGGAAAAAAAAAAAGTCTCTAGCGCTATTTTAGGCACTCAAGTTCTTTGGCCTAACCTATTTTTGGAACAGCATCTTTGTTCAGCAAAATCAGAACCCCCACCGCTGTGACACGGGGGCAGCGCGTCCCGCGGCAGGCAGAGCCCTTTGCCAGCGGCAGCCTCTCACGGCAGGGCTGGCACGCAGAGCAGAGCCAGGACAGCCCGGAAGGAAAATGATGGGAGACGGGATTTCACTTCCACTCTCCATCACTCTGTGCCTCTGAGCAAGTGACGCCGCTCCTCTCCTGTGAGCTCTGGCCATCCCCACCCCGGCACACGGCACAGGCACAAACAGGACGGGTGTACCGCAAGGTCCCCACGGTGAAAACGCGGCTTACTGCCAGTCCTGAAACCTCTAGCCCTGCCAGGACAACGGTTTTGGTGATCCAGGAGATAGTAATCAGTAATTAATATTAGCTCATGTTTTAATAAAAGCTTTGGTTAGGAGATAAGAAAGGTCACAAATAGGAAACAGCAGTTCAGCTCGTGAAAGAAGAGCTAAACTTCACGTATTTCTGGGGTTTTGGTTTGATTTTAAATGATATTCATGCCCTGTCTGCTTCGAAACAATAATTACCTTTGCAATTCCACCAGATGCCCCTTCCAAAAGTGGTAACACCCTTATGTGGCTCAGAAAAAAAGAAAAAAATAGTTGGAAAGATGCAAAATAGCTGACTTGGTACAAGGTGGTTGTCCCTGCACAACGCAGCGGGAGCACACACTTCTTACATCACTACACTCACAGGAACCACTTGGAAAGGGATAATCCTTGAACCTGTAAGGCACAAGACTTGGCTGAAAGCTGGCATTTTGTGCCAGGGCTTCAAGACAGCTGCTTTCAACAAGCAGGGCTGAACCACATGAGAGCCAAACACCATGGCTGGTCTTAGCTCCAAAGCCCTGAACACAGTCCTGCTCTCTGAATTGCTTCTCTCCAGGAAAAATAGAAAAAAAAGCAAAGCTAAATATTTAAGTGGAGAGAAAATACTTTGTTTTCTTGGTTGTTGGGACAGCCCTCCAAATGCCTCCCCTCCAGGGCTCAGTGACAGGCAGTCTGAAACACCAGCACTAACAACCAATTCCCCAGTGAATCTCTGTGGCCTAAAAGATTAAAGGCTTAATTAGAGGTACCTGAACATTAAACACCACTAAAGTGCACCGAAATTTGCTCTAAATGGGGGAGGGAAGGAGTTGCCTTTTAAACAGGCTTATAACTACCTGGGGTTTTGTGCACAGGTGTTAGTAATTTTGAATCATTCGGTTTTTCAGCTCTTTTTGCTGGACAATTAAGTCAATGCAGCTGTGCTGTGTTAGACACCGGAGAAGCTACAAAGGAGGAACCATCTACACTGAGGTTCTGTTGGTCATGCATTCCAATCTTTGAGCAAACAGTTACTCAGAACACCTTTCATACTTCAAATTTCTATGGAGAATAGTAAGATCTTTTTGTTTAATAGATTAGAAGTAATGGCAAAATTAGAGTGTAATTGGAAAATGGTTAAAAGTGTATGTCCTCCAGGTGTGAGGGATATCAAGCACCTGAAGTTTCCATCATCACTTTCTGGGTTTCACCTGGCTGCAGTCAACTACTGCTCCACCCCAATGCGAGAGGCTTTGCTTGACTTTCACCAAAACCCGGGGACACCTGCCCAAAACCTCCAGCAGACACAACAGACCGACTCCGCTGACTTCAGCAAGAAGCAAACCAGGAACTACCCCAAAAATGCCTCCAGGATGGCAAAACAGCATCATGAGTCAGCACTGCTAATGCCAGGAGCAGGAGACCCCAAGGAGCTATTTTGGCAAGAGGTGTTGTTTGAGCTTTATGCACATTTCTGAAACCCTTCAGCAGTTGGTACCCGCAAACACCTGTTAGCAGTTTCAGTACATGCCACACGGCAGATTTGTGCTTGTAGCTTTTGCAAAGTAAACCAGTAAAACCAGAGTGAATTTATGTACTTGAACAAGCAGATGCCAAACACTTCATATTCCTAATTGGAGCAGCTTCAAAGCAATAACTGGATTTAAGTGTCAAATGTGAGGGTGATCAGAGAGGAAAAGCAGAGATGCAGGTGCTCTTCTCCTCTGTTTTTCCCATTCTTTTTTCTAGACATCCCTGAAACAGCTGATACCTGTACCTCTGACAGATCTGTGCTGGCATCACCTCTTGGACTTCAGCCACATGAGCTGGAGTTCTTCTTGAACCCAGCTTTAAACCAAAATTATGTGCCCCAGCTGATGCAGAACAGTGTGTCTCTCCTATTTCAGCAGCAAGTCTGAGTTCAGAGGTGACGCTGATGACTTAAGGCAAAAAACTCAGCCTTGTTGTAAATTACTACCATGGGAAGTCTATCAGCTGATTGGCAGCAGGAGTTGACACTGGGAAGTAAGTTTCTTACAAAGTATTTTATTTCCCAAATATTAGTTTTCAAAGTAAGAGTTGGCAAAATCACTGTTACTTTGGCAAGTAACAGTTGGGAAGTAAAACGTTCTGCAGGAACTTTTCTTGTTATACACTTCTATTTTAGAATCAGCTATCGGGATGCTGAGAACTCACTGAAAGCCAAACATTGACTTACTGTGAGTGAGTATTCATGGCTGATGAAGATGTCAAGGAAAAAAACCAAACCCAAACAGAAAAGCCACTGGAAAGCAAACAGAGGTGCCAAAGTAATAAGGGAATCAAACGAGCAGTGGGATTTACTAGGTCTGGCTCTGCAGGGGGTTGCCAAGGGAATTTGCTGATGACTCGTTACAGGGCTCTCCACAACAGGCCTGCCATGGTCTCTCTGTGCCACCGCTTCCCTGCGGGAAATGATTGCAATGCCTCCTCGGAGCGCTCTGTTAAGTGCGGTTCAGCAGCCGCTACAGCCGAGCGACACCACACACACAGACACCGTGACTGGTGAGCCTTCATCTCCCCACAGCAAGGCTGAAAACCCACACAAGTGTGTAACTCCCGCAAAAAGGGCAGGTAGGACTACGGTGCGCTGGTCTAAAATCTTAAAATGAAAATTAATCTCTGCCACAAATCATGCTCTCACTGGGATCAAAGATATTTGAAGTAGGAGGGAGAAAGTTTAGCTTCGGCACTCTTAACATGAGAGCGAGTCCTTCCCTCAATTCAAGCTATGTTTTTACTTGGTTTATCTCCAATTAATACGTTTGATAGCATAAATACACAATCGCACACTGAACAAAGACCTTCCATCAACTTGAAAAAAGTGTGACTACAGCACAGAAAGAGGCAATGAGGTGAACAATAATGAGTACCTCCCAAAGCTTTACCTGGCACAAAGCAGCTCCAAGCCCAGTGCCCTACCCCTGACAGATGGGTCCCTCATCCCCACCTGCAAACCAGGAGAGCAGCTGCTCACCATGGGGGGACCAACACAAGAGTAACCCCCGTGTAGTAGAAGCAGCAGCACATCAGCAGGAACGCAAAGGGCCATTTTATGAAACACAAACCGAAACAGAAGAGCTCCTACAGGTTCTGCTCAACCGGGTTCCTGGAGATGCGGGTGCCCAGGCAGTCCCGCCAGTGCCACTAAAATCCACTCTCTACATCTGAAACATCATCCTCGCGATTCCCCAACGCCTCCAGATGCATCCTGCACACCGGAGGTCTGTCCCCGGCAGTGATGCTCACCGCCGTCAACACCGGCTGTCACACAGGGCAGGGGAGCACGGCTCCCTCCTGCAGCCCTAAGCAGCGTTATTTAAAGTTTCACGGTACAATAAAGGCCACAAATTAGGAGCAATAATACCTCAAGAGCTGTCTGAGCAGCAGAAGCCATAGAGATCTACCTCAACATAGGTACCAACTCCCTCCCCTCATTTTGCAAATGCTAAAGCATATAGGAAATTCTAAAATGAAGGGGAAAGGCTTTAGCAGAGCGGTCTCGCTGCTGGCCCCTCTCGAGTTTGTGAGAATTCCATCCTTGCTGGAAATGACAGATCATTTGATCAAACACTGAATATTTGGGAGAAAAAAAAACCCACCATTGTTTCTTTATGTTAACAGAGGGCTGGTGTGTAACAAAGAGGGAGAGAGGCAGCCTGCGTGCTGCCGGCGGGTTGGTAAGAAATTCTCAAGGTCTGATCGATACCATGAAAAAAACACCTCTCCTGGTTTGAGGCTGGAGGATTATTCAAGCACGGCAGTCACAATGCAGCTCGTTTTCTTTAGGTAAAATGATCCGAGGCTAACGAACACAGAAAGAAGAGCGGAGTCGACCACAGGCATGCCTAACCCTTTATATGAGAGGGGAAAAAAAGCGCAAGCAGAGGCTTAGAGGCGCACGCAGGAGCATTTCCAGGAGCGACTGCACGGCTCTCTGGGCACCTGCTTCCCAAAAGCACATGATATAGGCAGAAAGTTGGGCGCAACTTCTGGGAAAAAAATTGACAAAAATCAAAATGCCCTTGGGGG